>CM046669.1:33945882-34006252 GCA_025594165.1 Tamias sibiricus
ATAGAGCTTGTCTTCTTGTAGAGAGGGAAAGAAAGATTTTTAGAGAGAAAGATTAAAGAGCTTTTCTTCTTGTCTTCTTATCTTCTTATCTTCTTGTCTTCTTAGCTTAGAGTCTTAGAGAGAAAGAAAGATAGAGCTCTTCTTAGCTTAGAGTCTTAGAGAGAAAGAAAGATAG
Organism: Tamias sibiricus; assembly: GCA_025594165.1. Lineage (NCBI taxonomy): Eukaryota > Metazoa > Chordata > Mammalia > Rodentia > Sciuridae > Tamias > Tamias sibiricus. The sequence goes on from CM046669.1 coordinate 33,946,058, forward strand.
AGCTTAGCTTAGAGAAAGATTAGAGCTTCTTTCTTCTCTCTTCTTTCTTCTGTCTTCTGTCTTCCTTGGGAGCCTCGGCCTAACTCTGACCAGTCATTACTTCTTCTATCTGGTTTCTCTTCTGTAACCGCTCTGCCTACGTTCTGGCCGCTCTGATTCTTCTGACCGACCGAGTGACTGCCCGACTGACTGAATTCTCCGTTCTCCTAACTCGGACCGCTTTCACCCGGTTATATACCTTCAGCTTTGCGGGTGCCTACAGGTGTGTCACATACATATCAGGTGGAACTTATGGCTTCCAGCTAGCTACAACAGCCCTTCCTAATTAGGGATCCTTCATATTCCTCCCCTTTAGTTTAAAAAGGTGCTTTAATTCTATTTTCTCTATTTTATTTTCTCTATTTTCTTTTATTTTCTTGTCCCTACCTAGCTTTTCACCTTTTGTTTTTAAAAGGGTGGATATTTGAGCCCTTTTTGAGAAGGTGCTGTGGCTTTAAGGAAGCCTACTGCTGAGGAGCAACTAACGCACTTAGTTAAGCACAATTGCATAAGCGGCTTTGACTTTTTTTTTTTTTTTTCTCTTCTTTATTTTTCTTTATGGCTTTCTTGCCAAAGCTCAATGGCTTTTTTTCTGCATGGTTTTTACCATGCTATTTAATTCTCTATTTTCTTTTAAGCTCATGGCTTTTTTCTTTATGGCTTTTTGCTAAAGCTCAAGGCTTTTTCTCTGTATAGCTTTTCTGGCTTCTTTATTTTTTACGGCTTTTGGCCGGCTCGCTTCGGCTTTTCGCTGGCTACTCTGCTTCGGCTTTTGGCCGGCTACTCTGCTTCGGCTTAATTCTTAACTGGCCTCAACTGAGTCAGAGGCTATGCTCTCTTGTTTCTACTCTTTTTGCTAGTCTCAACTGAGTCTGAGGCTATGCTTTTTCTTCACTCTCCTCACTAGCTTACTTCTTGTTCTTATTTCTTAGCTTTTCTTCTCTGCCTGCCGAGCCCCAGACGGACCACCATTTGTAAGCTGCCTGGTACCGAAAACCGGGCGGAAAAACTCTCGGAGGCAGAGTAAAGCTTTTACTACTTTTACTTCTATTCTTAGAGAGAGCTTAGAGAGGGAAAGAAAGATTTTTAGAGAGAAAGATTAAAGAGCTTTTCTTCTTGTCTTCTTAGCTTAGAGTCTTAGAGAGAAAGAAAGATAGAGCTTCTTCTTAGCTTAGAGTCTTTATGGCTTTCTGTAGAGGCCAGTGCTTAGGCCATTGTTGTAGATTTATGATGGAAGAGTCAGCTCCTGTATCAATCAGCCCCTCCATCTCTATACCTTCATTTTGGTCCTCTTGATTTTGTACTTGTTTATTCAATCTAGACTCCTCAATAACTTCGTCTTGATCCTTTTGACTTTGTACCTGCTTTATCAATCTAGATGGTATCCATATTGGAGAGGATTCGTGCTTTGGAAAAACACAAACAGATCCTCTCCCCCAAATTAATACTGGGTCTGGACCCTTCCATGTACCTGAAAGAACATCCTTCCAGTAAACCAAAGGTTTATGTTGTTGGTGTGGGTTCCAGTGTCTATCTCTAGCCGAATGTCCATTAGAATCTAAAGTTAAGAAATTTAGGGTAAACAGGGCAACTGCCAATCTGTCCTTAGGATTTTTCCAGTTTCCATCTTTTTGCTTTAGCAACATATTTTTAAGTGTCCGATTTGGTCTTTCAATTATTCCTTGTCCCTGAGGATTATAAACGATACCTGTTTTGTGGATAATATTGAACTTTGTACAAAATTGTTTGAAGGATGTGGATGTATATGCAGGGCCATTATCTGTTTTAAGCATTTTGGGGATGCCCAATGCAGCAAAAGCTTGCAGACAATGAGATATAGTATCTTTAACTTTTTCTCCGGAATGTAAAGAAGCAAAAATCATGCCTGAGCATGTATCTATGGTGACATGAATAAATCGTAATTTTCCAAAACTTGGCTAATGTGTGACATCCATCTGCCACAAATGATTGGGCATCAAACCTCGTGGGTTAACCCCATAATGTAGATTGGGCAAAAGTGTTACACAAGATGGACATTCTTTTACAATTCTACGAGCTTGTTCTTTTGTGATTTTAAATTTTTGTCTTAAGGTAGTGCTGTTAACGTGGAACTGGGAATGAAATAAAGTAGCTTGTTGTACTGTAGTAAATATAAATATTGTTTTAGTGAGGGCGTCAGCTTTTTGATTTCCTTCATGGAGAGGACCAGGCAGATTAGTGTGAGCTCTTATGTGACCTATAAATAAAGGTTCTTTTCGTTGCCATAGGAGATTTTGGATTTGAGAAAACAATTTAAAAGCTGGAGTATGTGGTGCTATTGGACCTGCTAGCTTCAATTTTGGGACAGCATGTACAATATAATGGCTGTCTGAAAAAAATATTCATAGGCTGTTCTTTAAAATTTTCCAGAGCTATTATTATAGCTTCGAGTTCCACTAATTGAGCTGATTTTTGATTAGTGATATGAATCATTTTTTCATTTTGAGTGACTACTGCAGCAGTACCGTTAGAGGATCCATCTGTGAATACATTAAATGCTTTAGGAATGGGTTGATTTTTTATTACCTGTGGGAATATGATAGGATGATTGATACAAAAGGACAGTATAGGAGATTTAGGAATATGATTGTCAAAATTTGCAGAAGTAGAGCATCTAGCTATAGCCCAATCATTATCATTGAAGCACAAATATTCAACCTGTGACGATGAATAAGGAGTAATAATAGTAGCGGGATGAATTCCAAATATTTTAGTAGAGGTTTTAAGTCCTTGAAGAATAAGTTTAGCCACCATGGAGGTATAAGACTCAATTGTACTTTTAGGAGAGACAGGCAAATGTATCCATAATATAGGTCCCTGTTGTCAAAATACTCCTGTTGGAGTATATTGTGAAGGAATAATAATCAATATTAGTGGTTGTACAAAATCAAATCTATCGCAATGGGATCTTTCAATGGCCTGTTCTACTAATTTTAGAGCTCTCCTGGCCTCAGGAGTTAATGTTCGCGGTGAGGATGGATCAGGGTTCCCATGAAGGATGTCAAATAAGGGTTTTAATTGTCCAGTAGTGAGGCTTAGTGTAGGGCGAAGCCAATTAATGTCACCCAGTAATTTTTGGAAATCATTGAGGGTGGTCAAATGTTCTTTACTTATTAGAATTTTTGGGGTTTAACAAAAGTATCCATGATTTTAAGGCCTAAATATAGTATAGGTGATCTGCTTTGAACTTTTTCTTCTGCTATATATAATCCATATTTTTTTAGATTTTTTGTTATTTCACTAAATATATTAAATAAGATTTGTTGATTAGGGTGAGCTAATAAAACATCGTCCATGTAGTGTAGACACATGAGGTCTTGATATTTGTTTTTAATGGGCTGTATAGCTCTGTCCACATATAGTTGGCACAGTGTAGGGCTATTTGCCATTCCCTGCGGCAATACTTTCCATTGATATCTTTTATCAGGGCCATTATTATTAATAGAAGGAATTGAAAAAGCAAACCTGGGGGCATCCAGAGGATGTAGGGGAATGGAAAAGAAACAGTCCTTTATATCAAGGGTTATAAGGTAATAGTTTTTTGGAATAGCTACAGGATTAGGAAGTCCAGGTTGAGTAGGGCCCATAATTTGCATTGTTTTGTTAATTTGTCTTAGATCTTGTAATAGTCTCCATTTTCCTGATTTTTTCTTAATTACAAATATGGGAGAATTCCAGGGAGAGGTGGAAGGCTCTATGTGTCCTGCTTCTAATTGTTCTTTAACTAATTGATGGGCCACTTGCAATTTTTCTTTGGATAGGGGCCACTGAGGGACCCAAACTGGCTTATTAGAGAGCCATGGTATTTTTAAAATTGTTTTCTCAGTGGCCCCTAGAAAAAATGTCCTTTGCCTTTTTTATTATGATTAGGATTTTTATTCTTAACAGGGAAACAGAGGCCCAGAGAGGGTAAGTCACTTGTCCGAGGGCACACAGTTCCCAGGTAGCAAATCTAGGACTTGAATCATCTTTGAGACCTAGTTCTGTTTGTGACACAATATTGATTTCTCATCTCTTAGAGCCTGGGCCAGCATGAGAGTAGAATGGCAGTGCCACAAGCCCTGAAAGAGGAAGTCCAATTAGCCTGCCACCTGCTGCCCACTCAGGAGCCCCTGGAGGTCACCCCACTCCTTTGGGCTGGGTTAGGGGACACCCAGGACCTTGTTTTCCACACAAACCCTGAGCCTGACCCCCTTTCAGATCTGGCCCAAATCTCAGACCTTCCAGGGAACCCCAGGAGACTCTAAGAATACATGTGTTAACAGCCCCTCCTCCATGTGTAAGATCAACGCCACCCCAGCCGCACAGCAGTGTACAGAGCCCAGTCCCACCCCTAGTTTGTGTTCTGCTACCAACAACCTTCCCATTAGGACCAAGGAAACTGAGACTAGAGATAGTCCTTGGTCCCTGGAGTTTCCTAATCTTCAGTTTTCATACCTCTAAAATGGGGATTAAAAATTGGGGAAAATAGCATTTTACATAATAAGTTCTTAAAATAGTGCCTGGATGCTCATGGGGGCGCCAGTCTTACCCCAGAGTTGCTCAATCACAGGGTCAAAGCTTCCGACCTTCCAGCTGGGTCCCGCTCATTCAGACTGCCTCAGACAGCACCATGGACAGCACCCGGATGCCAGGACAGGGCAAAACCCTCCCTTCAGAACCACAGACAACGCCCTGCCATCACCACCAAGGGCAGTGCAAAGGGGCACGGCGCCCAGTGCCAAGGTCAAAGTGTGAAATCGCCTCCCCGCCCCATGCTGAGGCAGTGCTGGAAGCTTTTTTTCTGGCTAGTTACTGCCCCGACCTGCAAGGCCTCACGGGGCTCCTTTCAGCTCCGTTGCCATTGCTGTCTTCCTTCCCCACAGGCCTATTTTCCTGTACGTCTCTCACCCACGGTAGTTCCTTGGCCTGGGGTAGCTCAGGACGGCCTCCAGGGGCATGTGGCTGGAGCACCCACCTCCCTAGGTCACGAGAGCCCCCCAAGCTGTCCCATTTAATTTTCACCTCCCAGCCTCACTTCAGACACAGGTAGGCCCTCGGTAGAGAGTGGCAGCCAAGTGCAGCAGCAGGGGACAGGCCCACTGCCACCTCACTTCAAGGGCTGGGCTCGCCGCCTGTCCTCAAGGCACTGGATAGAGAGGAGCAGCAGCTGACCTTCAGCCCCGGCCACCCTGGCACTCCCTCCTCAGGCTTCCTTCCTTTCACTGGCTCCTTGCCCACCTGAGAAGGTTGGATTTATTCTTGCTCTGACCACCTCTCTGACATCTCGGGCTGCCCACCTGGTCTCAAGCAGACATCTTGAGAGCCTTGAGCCCTTCAAGGACCCTCAGGGCTTCACTTCTGCAGAGACCTTGGTAAAGCCAGCAACTCAGTCCCTGAGGCAGCAGAGGGGGGAGATGGGACACCAGGATCCTCTGACAAACGGGCAGGAGACATCTCCTCAGAGCTGTGACGAAAGAGATGGTGTGACCAGCATGGACCCTGGCACATAACAGGGCCTCAGTAAATGCTGAGTGCCCACAGTGTGCTAGGTCAAGGTCTTCAGTGGTACACAAGGATTAGAAGACACATTTTGTTGGTTAGGAAACCAAGGCTTAGATGGGCCAAGAAACTCGCCAAAGGTCACATGATCAAGTACATATCAGACTCCAGGCTGTTTCCTCCTCCAGATCATCCCCCATAACCACAGTCACCCTCGCTTCTCACCTTGGGTGACCAGCTCAACCAAATCTCTGTTTGCCTGTAACCAGGGCTGCACGTCGTTCCATGCCCAGATGGCCAGTTTTGACCAGCTGCCAGACTTAGCTACTGGAGTCGGCAAGGATGGAAGTAGAGTCCAGATTCTTTGCTCTCCTGGGTCCCCATGAAATTCCAAGGGGGTTCGGAGGCAGCCCCTCCCACCCCTGCAACACTTCCCTCCTCTCCCTGCATGGCTCCCTACACACACAGGGGAGCCAAGTTTACAGAGCACCCCCTCCCCAACCAGCACCCCTGACGTCCCCACCAGGGCCCACTTGCCATATAGGTGAGCAAACTGAGGCCGAGGGTGGGGGAGGGGCTTCCCCAGGACACATGAACAGAATGACCTCAGGACTCCAGGCCTTCTCCAGTGCCGTACCCTCTAGAGCATGGGCAGGAACCTCAATGTGCTTGTTCACTGCTGGGCCCCCAGCACCCACCTCAGGGCCTGCCCTGCAGCAGGTCTGGAACCGGCCACTGGGTCTAATGCTGAAGGTTGTCCTCACTCTGTCCCCTGAAGCCATGGGTGATGTGTCAACCACCTTCTCTATCCAAACCAAAGATCCAAAGAGCCTTATGTAAAGTAGGTCCTAATTGTTTTGTTTGTTTGTTTGTTTTGGTACCGGGGATTGAACTCAGGGGCACTCGACCACTGAGCCACATCCCCAGCCCTCTTTTGTATTTTATTAGAGACAGGGTCTCACTGAATTGCTTAATGCCTCGCCCTTGCTGAGGTTGGCTTTGAACTCACGATCCTCCTGCCTCAGCCTCTTGAGCCACTGGGATTACAGGTGTGCACCAGTGTGTCCGGCTGGTATTTCTTAAATTATTCATTTATCAGAACCATTTGCTGAGGGCCTGGTGTGTGCCAGGCACTACTGCAGGTGGTGAAGCCTGAGCAGTAAGGGAAAAACAAACACAAATAAATGCACATCCCTGTCCTCTGCGATGACACTGATTGAAGTGGAGGGGTCTGCCTGTTGCCTTGCCCATCTTCTCTTCTGAGAGGACCAGAAAGGCAGAGACCATGACTGTCACATCCCTGGCACTGTGTACAGCTTCCAAAGCAGGAGCCATGCCTGCTGAATGAACACAGGAAGGGCGCGCAGCAGCGACACTGTCTCTGGAGGCTGCCCCACTGGATGCTGGGCTGATGCTTCCTGCACGTTAATTATCCCAAGGACTCTCTCCATCAGCTCCTGGGGAGGGGAGTGCTTTGAAGTGGCTCTTGCAAGTTATCCTTTTGGTGATTCTTCCTTTTGGCCTAAGGGAAGTGTCCAGCTGGCAATGCTAACTAACATCATCAGCTTCCCTTGCAGCTAGGGTGGATATGTGACCACAGCTGGCAAAAGTCCACTGGGCAGGGTTTCCAGGAAGTCTATTGTTTTCCTGATAAGAAAGGCAAACTCAGGGCTGGGGTTGTGGCTCAGTGGTAGAGCGCTTGCCTAGCAGGTGTGAGGCACTAGGCACCATGTAAAAATCCTCAGCACCATGTAAAAATACATAAAATAAAGGTATTGGGGGGGAAAGGCAGATTCAGAAAGCATGTAACTTTTCCAACTCTTTCCTGCCTAGAATTCAGATGTAGCATATGGAGATGGAGCATCCATTTTGTCATCATGAGAATGAAAGACATATGCTAAGAATGACCAGGAGCCAGGCGCAGTGGTGTACACCTGTAATCCCAGCACTTGGGAGGCTGAGGCAGGAGGATCGCAAGTTCAAAGCCAGCCTCAGCAATGGTGAGGCACTTAGCAACCCAGTGAGACCCTGTCTCTAAATAAATTTTTTTAAAAAAGGGCTGGGGATGTGGCCCAGTGGTTGAGTGCCACTGAGTTCAATCCATGCTACCTCAAAAAAAAAAAAAAAAAAAAAAAAAAAAAGAATGACCAGGGAAAGAATTGCCACCCTGGTCCTGGCCTGCCAGCCTGGATTCAGCCTCCTGGTGTTGATACAAACATTTGTTTTCTTCTGTTATGTGCAGTCAAGTGCAATTCCAACTGATTCAGTATTTTTCTAACAGATGAGACTCTGTGAGGTCAAGTGATTTCCCCAAAGTCACACAGCAAGAAGACAGATTTGGAATTGGCTACTAGGTCTCATGCTGAAACCTGGTCTTACTCTGCTACCTGTGCACTGTGGTTGCTGCCTCTGGTCCTGAGTTCTGTGGAAGCCCCTCCCCTGCCCGCCTCTCCTCTGACCCCTCCTGATCACTCTGGGGTCTCCTCTAAGTTCCGCTGGAGTTTCCTCTCTTACCTGGTCACACCCATCACTACACACAGGTCCAGGTCCTCCTTTCTACCAGCTCAAGCCCCAGGATTCTGCTCAGACCTCAGTCAGGCACCCCCTCCCTCCTCTCTGCTCATCTTCCTCTGCCCAGTCCACACCTGGCCCACCTTGCAGACAGCTGTCCTGGTTGGTCCTGCACCTACCACCACAGTGATCCCCCTGACAGGACCTGGCATTCAAGACCTCCAGGGTCTGGCTTCTGTCCCCACCCCCTCTGCCCCTTTACCCTGACCAGCACTCACAGGGCCAGTGCCAGCTCATCCTTCAGGCCACAGCGAGGCTGTCTCTGACCACCCTGCCTCATGGAGGCACCCACCATCAGTACCCTGCATCACCCCTCTCTCAGCCCCTGGGGCTATTTGGGCACAACCTAGAATCTTGCTAGTTTGCTGGGATGTGTGTCAAGTACCTTGAGGGCAGGCAGCATGCCCACCTTTGCTGCCAGTCTCCCCAGTGCCCGGCTTAACACTCAGCATCTGGGCTCTATCGGGAGGTGCTGAATGAAGCTCCGACTTGCTTCCCATGTCTTCCCGCTGCCCACTTTCTACTCCAGCCAAACTACTCGAGCTTCCCCAAAGCCTCCTACTGTGGCTGACACCCAGCCCCCACCTGACCACTCAGCCTCCAGCTGGACCCTGCCTGGCCCGCCCCTTCCCGTCCATCCATGGAGATGTGCAGATGGGCATCCCAGCTCTAAGGGGAGTGAGACCTGGGCCAGAGAGCTGTGTGCGCTGTGTGTGTGTGTGTGTGTGTGTGTGTGTGTGTGGCCATCTACACTCCACTCTGGATGCTGCCACCTCCACCTGACCTTGTTCCTGCATTTCTACCACTGGTTGACCTCATCTAAGTCTGAAATGCCCAGGATTCCCTGAGTAGCCATAGCTGTAGGCAAGGAAAAGGAAAACCGGTCATCTCTACTAGGCTACCATGATGTGCCAGTATTGGAGACAATGATGATGAGAATAATTATAGTGACTAGTATTTGTGGAGCACTTAGCACGTGCCAAGCACCATCCTCAGGCTTTTCATCAGACAGATCCTATTATTATCCCCATTTTACAGATGAAGAAAAAGAGGCTCAGAGAGGTGGAGCCATGTATGGAAGATCACAGAGACAGGAAGTGGTCTGAAGCTCCTGTCTCTAATCCCAAACCTGCTGTCTGTCGGGTGGGCCACACCCAGGTATCTTGGCATGGGGGAGGAGACTCCCCTTGCACCTCCTGAGTTAAAGGCTGGCAGCCACAGCTTCCTGGCCTGCTGATGAGTGGCTCTCCCAGGAGAAGACTGGGCTGGTCAGACTTACCCTCATCTGCAAGGCTGTGGAACAGCACGGCAGCCCCTGGAAGACCAGGCCCAGGAGTCGCAGGGTGGATGGAAGTCGGTGAGCCTGGGCTCTGCTTCCCCACCGAGGCTGAAGATTTTCCCAACAGCCTGGGCCAAATTTATCTGCCAATCCCCCAAGAGCTGGTCCCAGCATCTGTCTGGAAATGTCAGCCCGTGTGGTTGGAGGAACCACAGGGAGAGTTTTCCTCTAAATAGCAGGAAGCATATGGGAGGCGGATGGCGCCCGACGCCCCAACCTGCCAACTCTTGCTCAAGTGGGAGTTAAAAGGGGCCCAGAAGGGTCTGGAATTCCTACCACCTCCCAGGGAGGGGAGAGCTTGAGATGGAGACAGTGGCAACGAGAAGGACAGAAAGTGGGTTCTGAAGGACAGCCAGGCAGGAGCACCCTGGTGGGCAGAGGAACCTGAGGCTCTCAGGTGGAAGTGACATGCCCAGGATTCAGCACGTCGACCACAGTAACAAAAGCCACCAGTCACTGAGCACTGGCCATGTGCCAAGTCTGGCTTAAGCACTTTATTTAGATGGTTCCACTCAAACTCTGTGATCAACTCTGAGGTAGGGCTTCTGTTATCCCTTTAGAGGGGAAGAGGAACCTGAGGTTCAGAGTAGTAAGAACCTGAAATGAGACTTTATGGGCTGGAAAGGACCTTCCTGATCTTCAGTTGAGTCACAAATATTCTACAGACTCTCTGCCAAGTTGTGGTGTAGCTGCTGTTGAATACTCCCAGTGACGGGGAGCTCGCCACCACCCGAGCTACCCACGTGCAGACAGCTCTTGTATCTAAAAGGTTCTTCTAGCCCAAGCTGGAAGATCCTCCCCTGGAGCTGTCCTTGCCAGTGCCAGAGCAGAGCCTGCCTCCCCAACAGAGGGGGAAGCAAGGCCCCCTGTACCCTCAGCACCTTCCAGTGGCCTCATGCAGCTGCCCAGGCTGGAGCTGGGCTTCTGGTGGCCAGTCAGCGCCCTCCTCCACCTCTGCCCTGACCGTGGTAATCAGAGCAGCCCCTAGTCACCATGCAGAGCCTGCCCCAACCCCTGGGAGGGACTGTCATTCCCCTACTTCCCAGGGGAGCAAATGGAGTCTCCATGGGGGGAAGAGGTACCCTAGTCATTCCACAGATGGATGGGGACCTTAGACGCCACTCCAAGCTGCTGCTCTAAGTCTTATGAAGCATCCCCCTCAGGACACTGACCCAACCTTTGCCAGGTTTCACCTAGCCACAGGCCCACAGGGCTCCTAAGCCTACACCACCCTCCTCCCAGGGTAGAATCTGACCCCCTCTCTCCCCTTTAGAATACCCAGTCCCGGAAGCTGGTGGAATCTCCCTGATAAACATCCTCTGTGGCATCCCCACAATCCTTCCCTGCCCATTGTCACACCCAACAACAGTTCAAAGCCAGGGTCCTTCTAAGGCCCAGACCTGCTCTACCCCAGGCTCCATTCTACCTTAAGGATCAAATTCAAACTTCCCAACCCATAAGTTGAGGCCTTCAGAGCTCCAGCCTCGGTGGCGCTGTCCCCACCATCACTCACACGCTCTAGCCTGGAGCAGGTAAGATGGTCACAGAGCTCAGCTCTACCTGGCTCAACACCCCCAGCACCTCCCTCCAGGGGATCCCCACTTATCTTTAAGACTGCTCATAGGGACAGGATCGAGTGCTTTGTCCAGGAGATCCCTGGGCATGAGGCTCCTTCCTCTGAGCTCTTGGGCGTCACCTGTCATGGCTGACAGACACCTCTCTCCTTATTTGTGCCAGGGAGTCCCCTGGACAGGAGCTGTCCTAGTGGATTTTTGCCACCTGCTGTCTGGCACAGCGCCCGGCACATGGCAGGCGCTAATAAACACAGAGTCTGAGAATTGATGACTAAATGGAGACCACAGAGCACTGTCAAGTATTTTAGATGACCCATAAAACAAGGCCGGCCAAGTCATAGCTGTGATCAGAAAAGAAAAATACTGCCCTTAAAGTAGTCACAAGACATCTGATCAGTGAAGCTTTAGAAAGGTATCAGGGAGGGACGGTCTGAGTTGACTGGAGTTTCTACAGGAAACACTGTCAAGCCTGAGTATGTGAAGTGACCAGGTCTCACCTGAAGTGGGGAGGAGGTAGGAGAAGGGCTGCTGAGGGGGCAAGAGCAGTAGACAGTGGGCTCACGTCCTAGCCCTGTCTCTAACCTGCTCAGTGTTGTTGTATAGGTAGCTTGGCCTCTCTGAGCCTCAGTATCCTTGTTTGTAAAATGCAATAAGACTTTGAGGAGTTGGCTGAGGCAGCTGATATGTGTCCAGAGACCCAAACACTTCCTCTGCTGTTAAGCGAGGGTGAATCCCTGCCCTTCATTTGAACTCCCAGTAGGATTTGCAGACTGCAGGTCTCCCTAGCCTTGGGACCCTTGAGGCAGGAATGCGGCCCTGCCCACTTTCCTGGCTGGTCATTCATTAGATGCCCTCAGCCCCAGGCAGTGCCAAGATCCTGGACTTGGTCCTGTGCCTACCCAGCAGTGGAGGATGCTGGGAGTGGGTGCTCCACCCCTGAGGCTGGCAGGCGGTGGCCCATACCTTGGGACAGGAATTCCGACTAAGGGTCGGAAGGAATTTAGGCCAGAGGATATGTAAGCCCACTTGGGGCCATTCGATCCCTTCTCTCCTTTTCCACAGAGCGAGTCCCCGACACCTCTCCTCCCACGACACCTCTCAAAGGCTCCCCACTGCCTTCAGGGTCAAGCACAAACACCCGGCAATGAAGGCGGCTGTGGCCCTGGCCTGCCCCTTCTCGTCGGATAGTTCTGCCCCCACCTTGGACCTCTGGCCTTTGGAAGGTGGCTTCTCCTGTCCCGTGTTTTCCTGGCACTCTGCATGGCTGCTCAGCCAGGGGTCACCTCCTCCAGGAAGCCTCCCTTTTCCCAGGCTGGTCTCTGTGTTCCCACCACCCCTGTGTGTACCTCCACCTTTGTAGCTCCCACATTCTGATGAATCACCCATGTGTGCCTCTTTCTCCCTCAAAGCTGCAGACCTCACGCACCACGGCAGCTCCCACCGGGAACACGGTAGGGCCAATGTCTTCTGAGCTACACTGGGGCTTCAGAGATTCTGATGCTCTGGTTCTGAGAGCTGAAGTCTGCCTACGTGAGCTTCTGGCTGGAAGGTCTGGGCTCAGGACTTCCTTTAGCAGTTGCACTGCTTTTTCCTGATTATTATAGAAGTTGTGCATCTTGGGAAATTCAGATAATTATGGAGGAAGGATGTGCTGGGTCTGGCCAACATTTGGCTTGCTTTAGTTCCTAGCCTGCACTTACTTTGGGGGAGCCACCCTTCCTCACTTTCCATTCCTGAGGATCCGGCGGTGTTGACTCTACCTCCAGTGAGGGGATGGTGGCTAAGCCTGGGCTCCCAATCAGAGCACTGAACTCCCCCTAAGTCAGCAATTGGTTGAGGGGTGGGCGCATCCCTCAGATTTTACCAATCAATGCTAAGACTCAGTTCTGGGACTTGCATCTGAGTTATCTGGGAAGAAGGCTTGCTTGCTCCTCTGGACAGGCATCTCATCATCTGTGCAAAGCTATTGCCTTGAGCCTAAATAGTATTTACTGTTGGATTTCATACAGGAGAGCTCTACCAGACACAGGGAACCACCCTGAGGAAGCAGAGTAGGGAAATGGTGAGAGAAATCAGGTCCTAGTGACGCTGTCTGAGCACCTAGATCCAGCTGAGCCTGACACCAGATAAAGCTCTGGACTTTACAGTTATTAGCCAGTAAGTTCCACTTTTGTTTAATTCAGTTTAGGAGGGGTTTCTGTCACTTGTACTTGGAAATATTTTGAATGATGTGAGCAAAAATAAAAGTAGAGTTCATCCATTTCTCCCTTTCCAGAGGAAACCACTGTTAACAGTTTAATGACTGTCCTTCCAGGCATTTCTCTGAGGAGGAACATTGATATATGTGTGTGTGTGTGTGTGTATTACACACATATATGTATATACATACACACATACACATATATATATACATATGCATACACACATATATTTACATGCATTTTTCTTCATAAAGATGAAAAAAACCACCCCAGTAAATATCTACATAGATACCCCGTGCCTCCTCCCAAGTCCTACAACTCAGAAAAGACTCCAAAGCCAGTTATCATACAATACACACCGTTTTTCAACCTCCCGTTTCTTCCCTTAGCAATGCACCACGGACATGTTTCTATGTCAACAAGTATAGATCTACAGCACCATCTCCACAGCCGTGGAGAATGCCATTGTCTGGTTGGACGTAATTTATTTCACCATCTCTAACAGATAGATAATTGGATAGTTGCTAATTGATCACCATCATCAAGAGAGGGGCAATGAACTTGTAAAATGCACATGTTTGCATTTGCTGGATTATTTGCAATGAAGACTCGATAATTCCAAGAGTCTGACATTAGCATAAGTTTCTCTGCCTGAGATTTAAAACTCTCTGAGTGTCTATAAGGCAGTCTTTCCAGGCAGGCTTAGTGATGGCAAGGAAAAAAAAAAATAAAAGGCGACTCCAGGGCCAAGGCTCCTCTGTAGCAGCAGCCCTGGCTGAGTGCTTGCTGGCAGAGCAGGTGGGTGGGTGGGGTGGTTGCCAGGGATTGGGGTGGGGCCGCGGCTGGCCTGGGGTCCAGCTAGCTAAGTGTGCAGAGCCACACTGTCCACCTCCCTGGACCTCGTCTCCCAACCAGATAGGACTCTCAGTGACCGAGGGGAGAGACAAGTCTTGGTGGGACATCATGAGCACATAGTAGGTGCTGCCTCTGGGAACAGCCACTGTGGGAATAGCAGCAGCTACCAGCTATGCCATGTTGGTACTGTACTCACCCTATCCGTGTCCTGACTCATATAAGCCCCACAACCACCCTCAGATGTTATTTTTATCTTTGTTTTGCATAAGAGAAAATGTAGCCTCAGAGAGAGTAAGTTACTAGTCCAAGGTCACACAGCCAAAACATGGTGGAAATGAGGTATGACCCAGATTGACTAATTCCACAACCACACACCTTGTCCTATTTTATTGGGGTCAATAGTAGGAGAGGAGATCTGCCCCAGGTAGGACACTGGGATCCTAAATGTTCCTGTCCCTCTCCACAAGTTCTAACACTCAGGAAAGACCCCAAATTCCCCAAAGGATAAAGATGACAGCAAAGATCACCCTCGTCTCCACCCCCCCCCCAGGAGAAACACTGAGAACAATTTTCAGAAACACACACAGTTCTTACAAAAATGATATCATGCTACCCATGCTGTTTTATAACCTCTTTTTTTTTTTTCCTAAACTCCACAACACACTATGAAGTTCTTTCTGCAACAATAAATTTAGATCCACGGCCCCGTTTCCAGCAGCTGCAGCAGGCACCACAGTCTGGCTTCAGTGAAATGGAATTAACTAGTCCCTTGGCGATGGGCAAATGGGTTGTTCCTGATTGTCCTACTACAACAATGCCACATGGGTTCTCTAGCATGCGGATCAGCTCTGTCCTGCAGGTCTCCTATGCAAGCTCCTTGAGGAGTCCTTCTTGGACAGTCCCCTGTCATGCAGGGCAGGGCCCCCTACCTGCCAATCTTTGGGACATGGCCTTGTTAATTTCCCTCCTGAGCTGATAGAGTCTCTTCTCATTCCGTTTATTCATTCGGGTGATTGTATAACATCTGCCCCTCCCGTGCCTTGTCCTCTGTGAGGGCTTTAGATGAGCAGGGACTGGTCTCAAGAGATGTCCTTGGAATGCATGAATGCCTCTGGGCTGGTGCCCCATCAGCAGAGCAGGCCATCGCTTCAGGGCTTGGAGAAGCCATGGGTCATGCCACCTCCATGCCATGTCCCCAGTGGCAGTTCAGGGACCAGCAGGTCTGCCTTAGAACTTGATTGCAGTCACATGCTGCTTGGAGCTTCCATGCCCAGGAGGCTGCCCTGCCAGGGACCCCAGCAGGGAACAATGCTTGCTGCACACACAGGACACTGGGCACAGGAGCTGGCAGAGTGCTCTACCACTCACTGGCCATGTGGCCTTGGGTCAGTAGTTTCTCCTCTGCGGACCTCAGTCCCCTCACTGGCAAAAAGGGGCCAATAAAGCTAATCTCATGGTGACATTCCAGGGTTTAAAGAAGATAAGGGGTGACACAGAGGAGGTGCTCAGGATGTGACAGCAGTTTGGCCTCACATCTGCTGAGTTAAGAGGTTGGGTCTGCCTCTGCCTCATGTGGGTGGCCTCTCTTTTAACCTTTAATGAGACCTGTGTGTGCCCTGGCCTCTTCCCCGGGCTGTCCCTAGGGGTGTCCCATTCCTATTCTTTAACACTTGTTAGATGGCTAAATGCTCCGCTCTGACCCCTTGCCAGACTCCCAGACCCCTCAGCTGCCTATGACCACGGACACCTGTCTGAGAGGCACAGAGCCCAGAGGAAGGAGCAGAGGAACCTCGCCCCGCAGAGGGGGGAATTCCTTGGCCACATTCCTCGCACATGGGGCTTGTGTCGGCTTGTCTGGTTGCTCCTCCTACCTCCCCGACTCTGTGACCACACGCCAAGTAGCTTCACCTCTGAAGGCCTCACTGTCCTCCTCTGTAAAATGGGTAAATGAGAGAATCCACAATGAGTCAATGAGAGAAACAAAATGCTCAATAAGGAGCCTGGCATTTGATAAGGACTCAGTGAATGTTAGCTGTCATGGATGGAATTGTGTTTAGTCTTTTTACTAGGATGGTAATACAGAGAGGAAAGTGCCCCAAACAAAAATGTTGAGTGCCGGGCGCGGTGGCGCATGCCTGTAATCCCAGCACTTTGGGAGGCTGAGGCAGGAGGATCGAGAGTTCAAAGCCAGCCTCAGCAATGGCGAGGCACTTAACAACTCAGTGAAACCCTGTCTCTAAATAAAATACAAAAAAGGGCTGGGGATGTGGCCCAGTGGTCGAGTGCCCCTGAATTCAATCCCTGGTACCCCCCTCCAAAAAAAAAGCATGGTGCTGGGCTGGGGTTGTGGCTCAGCGGCAGAGCGCTCACCTCGCATGTGCGTGACCCGGGTTTGATCCTCAGCACCACGTAAACATAAATGCACTGCATTGTGTACAACTAAAGTAAATAAATAAATATTTAAAAAAAAACACATGAAATACTAATACACCTCTGACAAATGGCAAAAATTAAAAACTGACAATGCCAACACTGTGAGAATGTAGAGCCACTAGGACTCTCACACATGGCTGGTGGAGAGGGATTTGACCCAACCACTTGGGAAAACGTTGGCAGTATCTACTGAGCCAAATATCACACACTCCATCTCTCAAGAATCTTGCTTCTGGGTATTTACCCAATAAAAATAAATGCTATGTTCACTCAAAGCATTACACAAGAATGTTCGGGGAAGCTTTATTCATAACAGTGCCAAACTGGATATTGCCCAAATGTCTCTCAACAGGTGAATACATAGATGAATTGTGAAATGTTCATGTAATGAAATACTACAAAGAAATGATAATGAGCAAATTATGACCACACGTAATAACACAAATGAATCTCATAGACATACACAAGGATAAACAATATTACATGGCCCTATTTGTATAACATTTCACAACAAATCAGCAATTTGGTAGAAGTTCAAATAGCAGTTTCCTCTCTGGATGGAGGTGACTAGAAATGAAGATGCAGAAACTTTCTGGAATGCTGAGAATGTTCTATATCTCAATTCAGATAAGAGTTGTGTGGATGTATACCTACTAAAATGTACATTCAAGATTAATGTGTTTTATTGTATGTATGTTTCCCTCAATAACAATGAAATGTTTTGCAAAAAAGAAATTCATCCAGCTGTACTCTTAAGACTCATGGATTTTACCTTTTGAAAGGTGTAGCTCAATTTTAAAGGTATAGAAAATAAGGAAATCAAGTCTGTGGTGCTCCCAGGTGCTCAACAGAAGCAAAATAAAATATCCCTGGAAGAAAACACCTCCAGTCCAATCTTCAGTAAATTCCCACAGATGCAAGTGTAACTGGGAATTAAAATTCAAAGCTTCCAAGAAACATGCCACCCTGAGCTAGACAGAATAGCAGACAACAGAGTTGGATCCCCTAAGACTTTGGATATTAGCATTGTAGGACTCAGAATGTAAAATAAATAGATTCAAAATGTTCAGAAAAATAAAAAAGGAAGTTGAAACAATGAATAAGTATCAAGAGACATTACAGAAAGAACAGGTGGATTAAAACTGAAGGATGTCAAACTTTCAGAAATAAAGAAAAGTCATAATTGATAATTAAAAAAACCATTGTCAGGTGAACTTCAGCTGAAGAGGGGGAAAAATGTGACAACAAGTCTGAAGAAATTGTCCAGAATATGGGAGAGAAAGAGAGAGAGAGAGAGAGAGAGAGAGAGAGAGAGAGAGAGAGAGAGAGGATAAAAGAAAGAGAATATCACCACATAGAGGACAGAGAGTAAAGATCTAATAATGTCTACTCAGAGTTCCAAGAGTAGATACTAGAGAGAAGGGAAAGAGGGAGTATTTCAAAGAACTTTCCATACTGATGAAAGACATTTGTCCTTAGATTCAGGAGTTGAAATGAACCCCACTGAGCATACATTTTGAAAAGAAAACAACAAAACAGTCTAGATATCCCACAGTAAAATTGCAGACCTTTATTGACAAAGAGAAGATGTTAAAAACTCTAGATCCAATGAGGAGACTCTTCTAGTACCAGGCAGGCTTCATGGACCTGGAACCCAAGGCCCCTAGCTGTCCCTGAGAGATGTCATCTGCTGCTTTGACTCAGAACTTCTTTGAGGCAATTTATTGATGATTTCAAGCCAAAAGGGAAATGTGCCCTTGACTGGACCCTCTGTTCTCCGGGGCTGTTTACTACCAAGCCTCTTCTGTAGTAGCCCCATACATCTGGAACTGACTGGAAGTTGGGTGGGGCCCAGCTTCCCCCCCTGGTCTTATGGAGCCCACAGTCTTCTCTCCTGTCCATTCTTCTAGCAGGACATAAAGTGATCTATTGAAAATATCACTTTGGCTGGGCATGGTGGCACATGCCTGTAATCCCCGTGGCTCAGGAGGCTGAGGCAAGAGGATTGTGAGTTCGAAGCCAGCCTCAGCATCTTAACAAGGTCCTAAGCAACTTAGTGAGACCCTGTCTCTAAATGAAAATATACAAAAAAGGGCTGGGGATGTGGCTCAGTGGTTGAGCACCCCTGGGTTCAATCCCCTATATAAAAAAGAAAAAAAGAAAAGAAAAAGTAAGAAAAGAAAACATCACTATTACCCTTCTCATTCCTGTGCTGAACCCTCTCCCATGGCCACCCACCACCTGCAGAATAAAGTCCTGGTTCCCTTAGCTGGCATGCAGGCTCTTCAGAGCCAGCCCTGATCACATCTCCAAACTCCTGCCCCTCCACTTATGCCTACCCACCCCACTCAATGTTTTCTTAACACCCTCTGTCCTTTATTTTCTCTGTTCTTCCCTCTGTCTGGGAAGCCCTCCTCCTCTTAAGTATCTTGAACATGGATGTTCGTCCCTTAAGATTTTGTTTAAATGTCACACACTCACAAAGGACTGCCCACCACCAGCTGTCAGTGCCCCATAATGTAACTCCAACTTTATGTAGACTGGTATTTCAACACATTCATGGTGTTTTTTCTATAAGACTGCAATGATGTGCTCACATTGAAATTGCCATAGACTGAGCATACTGAGGCAGGGACCGAGTCCTCCCTTATCTGTGCTGCCAGGGTTGGGAAAGTCAGCATGGACTGTGGAACACAAACAGTTAAAATTACTCTGTAAGATCCAATTACCCCAGATGTGCAGTATTTGTGGGTTTGCTTTTACCATGCTCTTCAGTCACATACCCTATGTAAAGATCCGGGGAGTGGGGCTGGGGCTGTAGCTCAATGGCAGAGGCACTTGTCTAGCATGTGTGAAGCACTGGGTTTGATCCTTAGCGCCTCATAAAAATAAATAAAATAAAGGCATGCTGTCCATCTACAACTACAAAAATAAATAAATAAATAAATAAATAAATAAATAAATAAATAATCTGGGAAGTTCCTCAGCTCACCTCATTTTCCCTCCAGGGAACATATCCATTGAATGGAAGGGCAGGTGGAGTTAACTGTGCCTTTTAAATTTCACTTCCCTCCCTCTTTTTTGCTCAGGCTATGGTTGAACTTATATAAGTTAAATGTACATGTGATTTCACTGTACTGTTGAATAAATCAAAAGACAGATGAATGGAAGAGCAGATGGGTAGAAAGATTTATAGGCACATGCCTGAATAACAATAACAAAAGTACTAATGCTAATACTAATAGGTAACATTCACTGAATACTTAATATGTTCTGGGAATTACTCTAGACACATTATATCTATTAATTCATTGAATCCTCAAAAAGTCTCACAAGGTTTACATTATGATCTGTATTTTACAGATGATGAAACTGAGTCATAATTAAAATGAATAAAATATATAGGTGGGCTGGGTAAATGCATGGATGAAGAGATGGATGGATTAATGGATAAATGGGAGGATAGCTGAGTGGATGAGTGGATGGTGGATGGTGGATAAATGGGAAAGGGAGTGACTGGACAGATGAAGGTGTAGCAGATAAATAAAATAATGACTATTGCTCCATGTTCAGCTCAAGCTCTGCTTTGTTAGCTCTGTTCTCGTCTGGATCTTGGAAGTTGACCCCAACCCAAGCTGCTTGCTCTTGTGTTCACTTGGATAAATGCCTGTTTAAGGCTAACTGCCCACCCCACCAGGGTCTTGAGGCAATCACTTACCCAAATGTTCTAATTTTGATGGCCAACCTCCACCTACTGTCTTCAGTAGTTAACTGTGATTTTAGCAAATTTTTGCAGCCAAAGATGTCCACAACAATAACCTAATTCTACATGTTATTCCAGGGTGACGTGAGGTCTCTATCCCTCCATCTTTTATTTGGGTGAGCTTGTGACTATGCATAAGTGATGGAGGGCTTATGTGATTTCCAAGGTTAGGTCATAAAAAGCAATACAACTCCACTTGGATCTCTTGGGACACTTGCTCTTAGAAACCAGCTGCCATGCTATGAGGAAGCCAAACTAGCCCATGGGAAAATAGAGCATAAAAGGCCACATGGAACTGTTATGACTGACAGTCCAGCTGAGATCCCAGCCAGCATCAGCTGCCCAGCATATGAGTGAAGAAACTCTATATAATTGCATCTGTTGAGTCACCCCTAACTATTGAGACTTCCCCAGTGAGACCCCAGACATTATGGAGCACACATCCACAAATTCCTTGTCCAAATTATTGACCCACAGAGTCTGCAAGCATATCAGTATGGTTAGTTTATGCCACTAAGCCTTAGGGTGATTTTTTTTTCAGTAATAGTAACAGGAACATTCTCCCACTATCAGTCATGCTCTGCCTTTGTGACCTTTGGGGAGGTGATGGGGAGGGTCTTAACCAGGGGCTTCAGTGAACCTGGTATCAGTCCACATCTAAGGCCCAGAGGACACAGGGAACAGGGCCTCTTCTTGACTCTCCAGGGTGAAATGAGGTCAGCTTCCAGGTGTCCTGGATTCCCTACAGATAGGGTCACAAGCTAGGCTGGGCTCCCTGTTGAAGAGGCAGGACCTCAGAGTAGGAGCTCGACCCCAGCAAAAGCTCACTCTAGCTCCATCTGAGCCTGGCCTGGTTTGCTTCCAGGTTTTGTTCTTTTAAAAACTGGTTCACTCAGTGGGTATTTGAGACAAAAGCCACAGACTTTGGTCTGATTTGATGGGAAAAAAATAGTATTGGGGGTTGAGAATCAACAGATCTATGTTGAAGCCCTGCTCTGCCATACCAGCCCTGTGGTCTTGGAAGCTCCATAGCCCCTCTGGGCCTCCTCTCTCTAGTGGGGATAAGAATAGCTTCCACTTCATGAGTTTGTTATGAAAAGAACTGAAGTAATCTATGAAGAGTGCCCAACTCAGCCTGGCATGCACTTAGATCTTAATAAATGTTAACTGTTACTTTTCTTCTTTTCTGGGAAGAGCGTGATTGTCACCCATCTCTCTTCCACCCACATAGCCTATCACAGTGCCTTGATTACAGTAAGTGTTTAATAAATGTGTCTTAAATGAATGGATGAATTTATCTGACTCCTGTCAAGTTCTTGACTCATCTGCAATGTCCATCCACTTGTTGACACACCTCTCTTCCCCAACAGGCTCTGACTTTTCCAGGGGTAAGCATGCTCACTTTCTCATTTACCATTTTCATTCTCAGTACACAGTAAGTGATTAATCAATGACTACAAATTGGTGCCTCCCTGGCTCAGCACAGAGTGCTTATCTCAGGGTCTGCACTGTCTCCTAACAGAGTTGTGAGTGAAGTGAGTGCTGAGCTCTCTGGTATCTGGCTTTCCATTTTCTATCAGCTTCTATTTCCCAGAACATCTGCTGACCAGTTCTTCCCTCGTTTACAGCCCAGGCAGGCCCCACATTTTGGCTATAGCTCACATGATGGATGCACTCCCAAGGCAACCCACTGACTTTGATACCTCTCAAAAATTAACGTAGAGCAATAAAGCACCAATAGTTTTGGAGTGGGTCTTAGGTTGAGTTTCCAAAATGCAGGCTCTGGTGTAAGGATTTGGATGCAAGTGGTTTATTGAGGATGAAAGGAATGAGCCAAGAAAGGGAGAGAAGTGACAGGAGTCACTATCACCACTGTGGGTGACCATCCCAGTGGTAAGGAAGACTTTCTCCACTTCATCCCCCCTGTCACTTTTGCTAAGTGTGTCCTCCAGAAGAGCAAGGGCAGAGAGTCACAGGAAGCCCCACAGATGAGTGGCTGCGGACAGTCACCAGTTACACAGTGGATTGGGGCACAGATGGGAGTCCCCAGGTTCTGTGGGCTCCAAGGAACTCTGTACCTTTAGCCTCTGCTAAGAATGCAAGTGAGTGGAAGCAACATTGTCCTGGGGATAACTTTGAATCCACTAAAATTTCTTGTATTTAAAGCAAATCATTTGGAGAATCTAGGACTTTAACAGTTATTTGTGTAGGCAATTTCTGATCCCGATGGAGAGGTTGAAACCACAGTCCCATTAGACAGAGATACAGATGAGCCCAAATGCCCTCAGAATCTTCAAAGCAGATTCATTTAGCTCCAATCTGCTTTAAGTGGGCTGCAGGTTCCAGCCCCTCTGGTCTCTGAAAGTCCAAAGCCTCCCAAATGACTAGACCAAGGAACTCTTCCAGCACCCCCTAGGCTGTGTTCCAGTGGGTGTCCCAAAGTTTTCTGCAGCTGTTCACAGATGTCTCTTCCAGGAGCTGGTCTCCTCCTCGCCTCTTAGCAACTGCTTGTGGAGGGAGGCTCCCTGCTTATTTCTAGACTTTCCCTAAGCCCATTTAAGGAATTCCAACTCTGAATAACAGGGTTGACATTAACATAACAGTAATAACAACAAAGATGGTGATATAATAAGGCTTGTCTCTTGACTTCTTTTTAGAGAAAAGCAGAATATAGAGAAAATAGTATCTAATATTTCAGCACTTTGAAATTTTACAAATGCTATATCAGATAGTGATAATTTACTGACCACTACTGTGACAGGTACTGAGGTCACAGCAATAAAGAAGACAGACACGGTCCCTGTCCACATGGAGCACACATTCTAGTAATAAAGGTGAAGAAGAGCAAAGGGGAATGAAGGGAAGGGAGGGGAAATGGGAATACGAAAAACATGAATGAATTGGACACAACTTTCCTATATTCACATATGAATCAGGACCAGTGAAACTCCCATTGTGTGTAACCACAAGAATGGGATACTAAGTAGCATAAGTTATACTCCATGTAAGTATAATATGTCAAAATATATTCTGCTGTCATGTATACCTAAAAAGAACAACAACAACAAGAAAGATGGAGAAGAAACAAGCATCACCTCAAAGTGTGATGGTAAGCAGTAGCATTTGATGAACACTTGCTAAGCACCAAGCACTGTGCTCAGCTCTTCATATGGATTGCCTCCATCAATCCTTTCAGCAATACTTCAAAGTCATAGGACTTCGTCCTCCATATACAGATGAAGAAACTGAGGCATAGAGAAGGCCCAAGGCCACACAGCTGGAAGAGTTTCATCTGGGAATTTTGTATCCAAGATGCTTCTAATTCTAAAACCCATGTACTTAACCAGGCCAGCTTGATTCCTTGCTCTCTGCACCTCAGTTTCTCCATCTGTAAAATGGGAGTAAATAATCGAGTCCCCCTCATAGCATTGTCAGGAGGATTTGCCAAGATAGTAATGTGAACACTGTAAGCAGCCAAGTGTAAGCCATTGGTTTTCTTGATCTGGGCCGAAGCTCTCTCCTCTTGAGCTTGTTCCTTGCTCTTGAAGGCTGCCTGCACTGGCTGTAAACCCCAGGTAGGCCTCTAGAGTCACAGAGAACCTACTGTCTGCCCTCACCAGCTCTCTAATGACAACATGGCTCCACGCAGTCTATGCTGATTTAATTATAGATTAATTAGGAGACCAAGGCAGGAGCACTCCTCTTTTCTCCAGCAAACCTATATGTGACCTCTGTGTGCAGAGGGACAGAGATGAGACCCCTCTGGCTCCCTGCTTCATGATGGCTGAAGCAAGTTGGGACCCCTCCACCTGGGGCTCGTGACCTCTCCACCAGCACCTGGCCAACACCTCCCACACTGTGTCCTCATCGCCAGGCCTTTGCCTTGCTGTCTCTTAGGCCCCCAAATGCCTGTCTTATTTCATCCTAAATTTTTACAGCCACATTGTCAAGGTTCAGCCTAAACTGCCCCCTGCCTAAACTCCTCCTCCTTCCTTCCTGATGCTCCCAGTGGGATCATCACCCTTTCTGAACTTTCACAGTAATTGTTCTGGGCTCATCTGTAGGTGCTGACCACTCCCTACTCTGGGCTCATCTCCTTCAAGGGATGAGATCTTGAGAACATGGCAGTGTGTCCCCAACACCCAGCATGGGGTTGGCACTGGTAAAGTGACAGAATGAGTAAGTGAATGCACTGAATCTACACAGAAATTCTCGTGGGCCAGAAGAACCCAGAGCCAAGAGCCCAGTTTCCTTCAGAGCCTCAGTCAATCTGAGCACCTGCTGGCCCACAGTGAGGCTGCACATGCCCAGATGATTCTGGTGGTCCTTCCTAAGACTGGATGGCCTCCTGGAGCTGTTTTTGCCTTCCAGACCTCCAGATGTTCACTCAAAAAGAGTTTGTATCAGTATGCAGGCACAGGCTGGAGAGAAATAACCCCACATCCTTCCCTGTTAGGACCTATGCACATTCCTGGGGTTTATTTCTCTCCCAAGGAATCAGGACCACAAGGAATCACTGCTCAGCAGTACCTGTAATGGTGAAAATGAGAGATAATAAGTAGCCACGCTTGTGGTGCACACCTGTAATCCCAGCAGCTTGGGAGGCAGAGGCAGGAGGATCATAAGTTCAAAGCCAGCCTCAGCAATTTAGTGAGGCCCTAACAACTTAGTGAGACCTTGACTCAAAATTAAAAATAAAAGTGCTGGGGATGTGACTCAGTAGTTAAGCACCTCTGGGTTCAATCCCTGGTACCAAAAAAAAAAAAAAAAAAAAAAAAAAGAAAGAAAAGAACGGCAATAAGTAATCAAAGTAATCATTGTGACCACTTTCGTGAATTATTTGATTCTTCAAGTGTCCAGGACAATGGGCATGCCTACTCAAGCAACTTCATTAGCAATGGCAAAAAATTAGCAAACCCAGTTTGGTTCCAGAGCCTTGACACAGTGACACTCCCACCTCTACACAGTGTACTCTGTATTGCCCACCTGGCTCCAGCCTGGACCCTTGAACTCTGGCCCCAGGTTGCCCTTGCTGTGAGTGAGATTCATGGACCCAGGCTGCTGCCCACTGCCACCCACCCAGCATTCTCTGGACAGCATGAATGAAGTGGCTCATGAATATGCAGGCAGGCCCAGTGTGCTTCGTGCTCTTGGCTAAATCTGATCACAATGCAGGATAAATTAAGCGGCAGGATAAATGCATTAAAAATAATGGTCGGAGGAACATGCTGTTCAAGGAGGGGAGGGGAGGGGAGGGGAGCAGTGAGGGAAGCTCCACCAGGCACTGCCTGCTGCTCCCAAGCAGCCCCAAATGAAGTTCCCTTCCGTGGGGGAGGACCCTCCCCATCCAGCCCCCCCCCCCCTGTTCCTATGGAGATGCAGTGCAAGTTTAGGAGGCAAAATGCCTGGAGATGAACGATATGGGGAGGGACTAAGAATAGCAGCTGGGACTGGGGCTAGGGACAGTTGTTAACGGGGTCTTTTTCCTGACATGAGCCAAAGGAGACAGGGTCAATATCTGGCAGGCCCTCAGCAACATTCAGAGAGACAGTGGGGAGAGAACCACATTTGACCAGACTCAGGGTTAAATACTGATGGTGGCCTTGGGTGATGACAACGACAGCAGCTAAAGAACCACAAAGCATTTTACTCATCAGTGCCCACAGTGGGAGGAAGGCACCTCCCAGCTCCCTTTTACAGGTGAGGAAGAGAAGTGTAGAGGTACACAGTGACTTGACCAGAGTCACATGGCTGGGATGGACTAGGCAGGCTGCACTGTGCTACTTGCCTGCCATGTCACCAGCCAGTCACACTTGCTCCGTCTGCACAGGGCACGTCTTCTCCATCTACTGCTACACTGCAAGCACTTACTCTAGGCACAAAGGATACAGGCCATGCTGCTCGGGGCGTGTGGTCCCCCTGAATGGAAACAGCAGCTTACTGACTGCTCTCAGCCCAGACAGTGGGTGGGTTCCAGAGTCCAGGCCAGAGAAGGAGAGGTTTAGGAAAACCAGGTGGTTTGGCAGAGCTTGGGTGATACAAAGCCTGACTGGAGTGGGGCTCTGTGAAAGTCACAGGCTCTAAATCCAGCTCTGCCACCTGCTGGCTATATCTTAGCCAGTTTCTTAGTCTCTTTGTACCTCATTTTATCCATCTGTAAAATGGGGATAATATTATTCAGGTGAGAACCCTGATCTCTGTGCTCCCCCATCCCAAGATAAAGGGGCCACGGGTGTGCTTTTGTCCTTTCTCAAGCTCCCTCTGACGTCAGTCTCCCCTGGTGGAAGGGGGGTGGCTCACAGCTCACTAATCACTGCCCACCCTGCCTCCCTAATCACACTTGGGCTCAGGAAGCACACCATCACCCTCCCATCTTTCTCTAATTTCCAATATCCCCAGAGCAGACTGAGGGAAGGAAAGAGGTAATGAGAGGTGAACTCACCTGAATCAAGTGACAAAAGAGACAAAAGGCAGAGTAACTGCTCAAGGAGATGTCTCCCTGGGCGGTCACCCACAGGATGTAGAAGCACATCACAAGCTTCCGTTCTTGCTACCCATCCCTCGCCTCGCACAGATTGGCTCGATTGTACTCTAGAGGGGATTAATAAACATGAAATTCAATGAGGAGCAAGAGTTAAAAGAAACAGAAACACCTGAGCCTAATGCAAGCTCCTTATCTCCAGCTGCCATCCGGGCCTGCTTGGCCTCCTGTGGTGGGACACACCAGCACGCTGTTCAGAGCTGGGTAGTTATGGAGCACTGTCCGCTCAGACTGGGAATATGAAGCCACCGGGAAACTGCAAGGGCTTTGTGGCCCAGAGGGATGGCCTAGAGCTGCTTTCCCAGCTGCCCTCCCAGCTGAAGTTCTGTGGCAGCCACTTCTGAGCTGACACTGGGAGGGTCTTCATTTAGACACTTGTTCTGGTCAACCAAGAGGTCTGGATCATGTGGCCTCTCTTGGGTGGCTCCTGCCCTCCCTTTCCTCTCTCTTCCTCCCTTTCTTTTATAGTTCTAAGCTTACCTTTTGGTCTGAATGAAGCCAGCCCCAGAAAACTGAGCCAAACAGTGAAGGGACAGAGAGGCACTGGTTGGGAGAGACACAGTCCCAGGTCATTTGGCCACCAATGGCCTAGGAAGTTCCAGGAAGGCCCTCCTGTCTCTGGCCTTTATTTTTCCATCCACTGCTGGCTCTTGGCCTTTCCTATTGTGGGCACCTCAGCTATGTGGCGTGGCCTCGCTCCTGAATTGGCCACTTCTACTCTCGCCGCTGGGGCTGAGCCTTGCTCTGGTGCTCAGCCACTCTGTCTCTCAGATCAGCTGCCAGTGCTCACTTATGCCTGGCAAGGCCGGAAGCTCATACCTGCTCAACAGTCTTGAAGTCCCAGCTGCCCTGGCAATGTCCTAGCTACATCTTCCCCCTCCTCAGAACAATGAGACTTTGGTTAACATGTCCCATTCTGTCCCAAGATGACCATAGACTCGGGCAAGTGGAGATTTGGAGAGAGCACATGGTGCATCAAGGGTGTTTGGGATGTGGACTAGGGAGAGCCAGGAGTAACTGGCTTGTGTGGTCATGTTTGGGGAGCCTAGTTTTGAGCCTGGCTTCCTGGGAGAGGCTGGAGTCCTTCTAGGCAAAATCCCTTTTCAAAGCCAAGGCCTTGCTCTAAGCAATTACTGGAGAGCAGTTGACTTAGCACACACTCAACTCCAATCTTTACAGACTGCAGGACTTTCCTCATAGGCTTCAATGGAGCTTGGATGACCCTCAAAGCCAACACTCAGTGTTTAGCCTTGTGGTCACACATGATGTGACATGATAGCAGAAAAACCCTTAACCTAAAAAAGCCACTACTGTCTAGCCTAACAGTGGGAGTGGAAAAGAAATGACACTTCTCCAAGCATATTCATTACAGAGATCCTTATAATTGAAAAAAAGGGAAGGACCTGACTTGAAACATCTCTGGCTCAGGCCTCCTGCAACCCCCAAAACATAGGGTTGTAGGGGGAGGAAGTAGCATTCCTCAGAAGATCCAGCCATGAATACACCACATGAACCCCACCATTCTGCACATCCTGATTAGAAGAAGACACATTCCATGCTTGTGCAATTCTATCAAAATGGATTCTACTGTCATGTATGACTAAAAAGAATGAAGGAGGAGGAAGAGGATGAAGGAGAAGAGAAAGATGGAGGAGGGGGAGGAGGAAGAGGTAGGAGAATGAGGAGGAGGAGAAAGATGAAGAGGGGAAGAAGCAGAAGAAGAGAAGAAAGACAAAGAGGAGGAGGAGGAGGAGATCCAACCAGCAGAGATGGAGACTTAGTGAAAGAGATGAACCAATCTATGCAATGGAATGACTAAAAGGAGTTTTTTCAAAACCTTCCTAGAAGCCAGAACAGACTTACTTAAGAGCCTGTGGATTCACTCTCATGCACTTTGGGTAAGACAAAAACAGGAGGCCTTTGAGCCCTCAGAACCAATTTTTACTCCTATGGACACATCAGTAAGTGCAAATCATTTGATTATTCAGCAGCTTGGTCATGGATGTGCATCACAGAGCCTCCGTGAGCAAGAGCCTTCTCTGAAGCTCCACACTCTGTCCAGCCTGGCTGGTCCTACACAATGCCTGAAAGGCCGGCGCTGGCCCTCTCCAGGAATCACCACTGCTCACCTGTGCCACTCAGCACTAGGGGTGCCACTGGTGCAAATGAGGGACAGATTTTTAATTTTCATTAATTTGGATTTAAAGGGCCACAGGTGGCTGCAACTACTCAGGCACACATGAGTAGTCACAGTTTCTCAGGCAGAGGTTTGCCCCTGCCTTCCCCAGGAAGCTACTTGAAACCATGAGGCACCGCCCTGACAGAATCCTTGAGCATGGAGAGTAGAAACTCTGAAAGGGAGTGTCTATAACAATGGAAACAGAGCTTTCAAAAGACTTGCTGATGGGAGGCCAGACATTTAGAAAGGTGGCCATGGATGTGTCCAGCACTTTCACAATAAAATCACCAGTGACCACTGAAACCACACACACACACACACACACACACACACACACACACACACACACACACAGAGAGAGAGAGAGAGAGAGAGAGAGAGAGAGAGTGGTTCTGCTTAGTTGAGGCAGATTTATAGAAGGTTCCTGTTAAACATGACTTAAGTAAAGTTTTGTTGCTAAATATGAGAGCTCTATCTAAGCCAGAGGAAATAAGTTTCAATAAAACTGCAAGAATCCTTCTGCCACCACCTGCCTTTCTCCTTGGCCCTTGAGCTGTGCCTCCACTCAGAAGCAGCACAGGGAGGGCTTACACGGCAGTTTGCACTGACAAACAGAATCCACCATTCCCACCCACCCATCATCTCATCACCCTTCCTCTGAGGCCAGAGGAAGATGCATTTTGAATCATCCTTTCCCTAAAATTGTACTGATGCTCTCATGACCTTTGCAGTCAAGAGATCTACTTGGAAACTGAGATCACTAGATATATTTCTAAGAACAAATAATTGCTTTGCAGCATGAAATCTTTCTTTAAAAAAAAAAAAAAAAAACTATTAGCCTAGAGTTAAATGTCAACATTTAAAGTCCACGGAAGATAATTCTTAACTCAAGATCCATGGACAGCTATGGAGCAGGACCAGACCCACCACTGTGATTTACATCACACCATCACCATGTAGCTTCCTGCAACATTTCCTGCTCCTTAAATCATTGAAGTGAGAGGGAATGAGGTCTCCTCCAAGCACACTGCAACATCCACATAAAAAGTACATATTTCAGCCAAAGGCCCACAGGGTGGGTCTGCACTTCACACTCCAACAACAAGGGTACTGACCAACACCCAGGGTTCAGAGGCCAGCAGGGCCAACAGGGTTGTTTCTGGTCCCTGCATTCTGGAGGTTGATAGGGTCTCACACGCCACCCAAGCTCTGTAGCCTGGTAGTCACTCTCTGTTCTCAATCTAACTACCTAATTCCTTCATCTTTTCTTGTGATCTCCTTCATCTCTTTGTCTTTATGAATAATAACTATAAAAGTAAGAAAAAACTGATTTTCCAGTAAAACATAACAAGTGAATTTTTAAAAATTTTTAAAAGAGAAGAAGGGTTGAAGGAGGTGAATCATGATATAGTGTGAGGAATTGCCCCTCATGTTCCATGTCTCAATCATGAAATAATCTCCCTGTTGTTGAATAGGACATTGATCCATGGATTTTCCTTTTATGATAGCCTTTAGATCATGCACATGTGTTTTAAATTCAATTATATGCTGTAATCTGTTTTGAAAATTATGTTTTAAAAGGAAGGTGCTGTCTTTAAATTCTTGAAAGCTGTGGCAGCAGCTTCCCTCCCCTCCTGCCTCCTACTCTCCTCCTTTCTCCTTCCCTTCACTTCACTTTCCCTACTCTTCTCCCTTCCTCCACCCTTCTTCCCTTGTCTCCTCCTTCAGTTCATTGATTTTCCATCTTAGGTTGTGAGCTGTGCGTAAGATTACCTGGGAGTGGAGTTTTGGGCTGGAGAGTAGATGGAGGTCCTTCTTGTGGAGGCCCCTGGCTGGAGTCTGGCCTCACCTACTAGACTGGTCAGGTTTCCCATCTGGACACATGCTCAGCCAATGAAGGGACATCTTGTTTCCTTGTGCCATCAGCCCTGCATGTACATCTCCCTCTGTACCTCACTGGGGGTGTGGTCTGGGCTTCACTCAGGACACAATTAGGGCTTCTGAGGTTCCATCATGCCATCATATCCAGGACAGCGAAGAGTCAGCTATAGTTTATATATAAGGTACTATAGTTTAGGTCTGGAATGTCCCCTACAATCTATGTTTTGAATGTTGTTCCCCAACCTGTGGTACTATTGGGATGTGGTAAAATATTTAGGAAGTGGAGCCTGGTGGGAGGAAGTTAGGTCATTAGGGACGGTCCTTGAATGGAATATTGGGACCCTGGTCTCTCTCTCCCTCTCTCTCTCTCTCTCTCTCACACACACACACACACACACACACACACACACACACACACACAGCCTTTTGGTGAGCAGCTTCTTCTGCCACATGTTCCCACCATGATGTTCTTTCTTACCACAGGCCCCAAACCAGCAGAGCCACCTGAAATTTCTAGACTGGAGCCTCTGAAATTATGAGTCAAGGTAAGTCTTTCCTCTTTATAAGTTGTTTTATCTCAGGTGTGTTGTCACGGTGATGGAAAGCTGACTAATACACAGGGACAACAGAGAACAATGAAAGAGAGTGAGTTATAGGACTCTTGATGGACAGGACCACACATTTATCATGTCCTCTTAGACTCCAGCTTCCTCCATCTTGCCACTGATGCTTCATTGAGAATTTGAAACTGAATTTCTAGAAAACAAAGATGAAGCTTCTGGAAGGGCAAAAGGTATTCCCTGCTCCCAAGTCTGCCTTTGCATCCAGGCTCCAAGTGATTGACTCAAGTATCCTGTCTTTTGGGGAGTGTCTGTACCTATCTCAAAAGTCAGGACTGTGGTTGACCATTCAGTTTTAAGGGTTTATACAAACAAGGAGGCCCTGTGCTGAGCAGAGGGAAGGGCTATCCTCAAGGTCCAATGCCTACCATCTCAGCAATACCACATCTATTATCTATTTTGTTTTCATTAGCTTTTGCATTACTGTGACCAATAAAACTTACAAGAACAATTCAAGGAGGAAAAGGGTTTTTTGGCTAATAGTTTCAGAGTTTCAGTGCATTATTGGCTTCTTCAATAGCTCTGGGCCCAAGGTGAAGCAAAACATCATGATGGAAGAGCATGGGGGAGGAAAGCAACTCAGGACATGGCAACCAGGAAGCAGAGAGAAAGAGAGCAATTTCTGCTCATAGAAACAAAATATAAACCCCCAAGCCATGCCCCCCAGTGACCTACCTCCTTTAGCCATTCCTTACCTGCCTATGGTCACTGCATATTCTGTATCAGTGGATTAATCCACAGATGGGGTTATCCCACTCATAATCTAATCATTTTACATCTGAACTCCTTGCATTGTTTCACAAATGGGCTTTTGGAGGACATCTCATGTCCAAACCATGATACCTGTCAACAGTCTTTCTACTCCACCCTCCTGTAGGGCTTCTCTTTTGTGGCTGCTCAGACTGATAAATGGTGTCACACCTCTGGTTTCCACTCTGAATTAGATCTTAAGGACAAGGGTATTCACATGGGTTTCTGAGATGATGAAAGTGAAAAACCTTTCTTTATAACACAGGCAGTGCCAGTAAAGGTGACCTTGGTATCTCAAGTGCCTCAAGTACCCTGCTTAGGTGGTGTCATTCTAGCTATGGTTCCCTTTGCACCCTAGACAGCTAAACACCAATGCTTTAGGGTTGAATTATACAGATTTTTTAATATTAAAGATAAGACTCTCTCATGAAATGACAAAATCATAACTTAATCACCAAAATATTTAACATTGCAAAATGTCTCATTTATTGGAGAAAGAAATTGGTGGAGTATAAAAACAACGTGAGAGAAAAAGAAGAAAAACTTCCCCAAGCTAAATAGTATCAAATGATGAATTAGAATCCAATTTTGCTCCCTTACACAGTAAAACACTGGGTCCACTTTAGATGTGAAATGCCTTTTATCTTAGAATCAAGCTGAGTCTTCAAAGTAGACTTAGTGCTCATTTTTCTCAATTTCTGGTCCATCTTTTTGGTGGAACATAAGTACCTATGGCAGAATAAGTCATTTTCAATTACCTAGACACTGCTTTTAATTTAATAAAAATAAAGGGTAAGAATTTGATTTGAGATTTGATATTTGATTCAAATTATCCATTGGTAAACTAGATTTTTGTTCCTTGGTTAAATACTGCAAATCATATCAACTTAATCAGTTGCAGTAATTTTTTAAATTTATTTTAAGTTATATACTTTATCTTTAAAAATAATAACTCTCTAAGGTTTCTCTCTTCCTCTCTTTCTCCCCTACTTTGCCTAAAATCGGTACTCCATTGAGTTCTAGGTATCCAATTCAATAATATTGAAATGGGTGATTTTTAAGAAATTGAAACTTGCTTGGTGCAGTGATTCATACCTGTAATCTCAGTAGCATGGGAGGCTGAGGCAGGAAGATTGCATGTTCAAGACCATCCTTAGCAATTTAGGGAGGTCCTAAGCAACTTAGTAAGACCCTGTCTCAAAATAAAAAATAAAATGGGCTGGGATGTGGCTCAGTGGTATATTATCTTCCAGCCTTGTTCTATAAACCCAGGGGGAGGAAGCCATGGCCAACAATTCTTGTTGTATCTAAGTGGAGGTCCTAGTTTGTGCCATGTTCTTTACCAAGCTCAAACTTTTGACTGCTAGAAGAAAATGTTGCTGCACTTTGAACCAGGAAAGGCTAGGGAAAGTTTAGAGAACCTGGGGTTGACTGTGATATCAATGAAAAAATCCTAGGTAAGAGATTTCTGTTTTATGTGGTAATAAAATTATGGTCAGGTATTTCTATAAGGTAGGTAGTACCCCTTGACCCCACCTCCAAAAAGAAAGAAATTTAAAAGTTCATGAAGAACATGGAAATGCACGAGTAAAAGAAACAAGGTGGCTAGACAACGAGACAGGGCCAGAATCTTAATTCTTCTCAGCAATTTAGGTGTTTAGCTGGTGGATGCTGGAATTTATAGGAGCATGGTGTGGCCTGATAGATTTGTTTTGAAAAGATCCTGCTGGATGGAGGAGGAATGTTCTATTGAAACAGGATAAAATTAGAATCACAAAGAAGGTGGGAGATGAATCAGTTAAGATTCTGTAGGAGGGCTGAGGTTGTAGCTCAGTGGTAGAGCGCTTGCCTCGCACATGTGAGGCCCTGGGTTCAATCCGCAGCACCACATAAAAATAAATAAATAACAATAAAGCTATTGTGTCCATCTACAAGTTAAAAAAGAAAAAGATCCAACTAGAAGCCAGAGGGCAAAAGATGATAAAGTTGCTTTCCTTGGTATGAACAGATGAAGTTTGCAGATCTGGTCTCAGTAAGATCTAAAAAGGGTTTGACCATAAAAGCAATAGTGGAAGTGGAAGGAATAAAAGAAGTTGACAAATGTTTAAAAGGCTAAATGGGAGTGACCAATGGACAAGAGTATGATGACATCAAGGAAGGAGGTGTCAGATAACTCCCAAATTTTGCTCCGTTGATGAATGGTGATGTCATTCATTGAGGTCAGAAACACTGCACGCCAGGAACTCCTAAACATTTCTTACATTGTTCTCAGAAAAAAATGAAGTAGCTACTATTTACATAGGGGAAACTAAGGTTTAGATAAATTACCTTACTAGAGTCACAGCTAAAGAGTGGTAGAATCAGCATTGAAACTCAGGTATGTAGAACTCATAGCAATGATTTTTGAGATTCTGCCTCCTTGATTATGTTAGTGGGGAAAAGGTAGGAAAAATATTTAAGTTAGAAAAAAAAATAAAGAGCCATGAAAATCCCAAGTTGAAGGAATATTTGAGTCTCTTTTTTAAGTACGTGGCTAAGAGTACATTTGAGTCTCTTAAGTACATGAATGCAAGGCCAAGAGAAGGCCTGGGGAGTGGGTGACTCCAGTTCAGGGAGTAAAAGCCCTCTTGGGTGCAGAAATTACTCTGAATAAATCATCTTGTCATAGTCAGATTCTAGGGACCTTCTTCTGAGAGTGTGGAATAGATGCTGGGAGGCCAGGCGTCAGGACTTTCCCTGTCATTGCAGCAGCCATGGCCCTTTCAGAGTTTATTCAGGTATGTTTAACTGTGTTGGGTAAAGCCCCCACTGGCACTGACTGCTTAGAGATCAAGTTCAAGTCACTTCAGCTGTTTTTCAAGCCCCTTTGGGTCTCCGCTCAACTTCACACCCAGGATGAGCTCACATTACCCTGGTTACTCCAGCTGTGCGCCCATTACACCAGTCATGTCCTTCTCTGCACAGTGTGTGTCTCCTATCTCAGAGCCTTTACTCACTCAGTTACCTCTCTCTGGAATGCCTCTCGTTCTGTTCACAAGTTTATATCCTGTTGACAAAACTTCCCCTATTCCTCCAACTGAACTTCTTTCTTCTTGACTCACCAAATGAACTACAGTCTGGGTCCAGTGGTTTGTTGGCAAATGTTTGATAATTAGCTCCACTGGGGCTCTTGGAGCCAAAGGAGGAAAGGCTGATTAGTAGCATGCAACAATGTATGTGTATTACTCTCACCACAGCCAATTTTAAAGTACCAACAGTTTAACAATAGGCTCACAAGAACACTGAAAATGTTAACAGTTGGTTCTCAGCACATGCCAGCATAACACTGCCTGAGTCACATCTCTGAAGACTGCATTGGTGTGCGGTGTTCCTGGCTCAAGTGTTTTATGAAGTTCCTGAAGGTGGGTCCCATTTGCAGCCATGGTGAGAACTCTGGGGTATAATCATCCTGGCTGCAAAGCAATATTTTGGGGAGTGAAGACATCTCTGGTCCTTTGCTACACCCCCAGAAAATCCAATGTATCTGATTTCAGGGTTTCAGAGCTTGGCTATTTCCACCAATTCCCAGGCGATGCTCAGATGTGCCGAGGTTTGATAGCCAGTGCCACTGTAATCTCTCTCTACAATGATTACTGGTGGTTTCCTTCTATTGTTATTGGCTATAAGCAGTTCTCATCTTCTTTCAGGTTGTGAATAACTGAATCATGTAACACCAAGGGGTTCTTAAATAAAAGCAGTATCATAAGAAATGTGTATTTTAAAATTAGTCATGATGCATTCATAATGCACTCGGTTTGTATTTACTGAAAGTGTGAAGTAGCAGAGCTTGTGATCTAATTGTCCAGGGGCTTGGTCATGCCCCACGTGGCCCTAACCTAGTTCTTATAGATGCTTGGAGAACTGACACCTGCTCAGGGCTCTATGCAGGGCCCTTCTTCCTGTCCATGTGCTAATCCCTTTATGGAGATTACCTGCCTCCACCTGCAGCATTTACTGGCTTTGTCCCCTGATGAAGCTCCAGGTATTTAGCAGTCTTTCCCCCCATTGTAATAGGGGTCCACTTCATGCTTTCATCATAACTCTTGTAGCTTGGCACTGCCACTTATTTTAAGATTCATATGGTTCTCCTTCTTCTCTTTACCCTCTCCTCTTCCCAAACCCTGGGGGGGAGCAAGATTACCTGTTTTCCTAGTCTAGGCTAAGTAATCAGTTCTTGAACAAACAGACCACACAGGGAGTAAAACAATTCAGACTTTGGGGATAGGGCTAGAAAATCCAAGAAATGGCTCTCTCTCAAGTCTACAAATGAATTATGACCCCTAACTGGACACAACTGGAATGCACACTTTGAATCACCTCTCTGAAAGCCCTCTATTCCTCCTAAAGGTTAGAATCACAGCCTCTGAGGTAGGAATCCCCTGTTTCTCCTTTGCCATAAAAGCAATAAAACTAATTTTTCCTTTCTCTCAAAGCCTTGTCTTCATTATTGGATTACTATCAGGAACAAAACCCGAGGTTTTGGTAATACTAACTTTGCAGCCATGAAGATCGTTCATGAGGACTTTCCTGCCCTGAAATTTGGCTACACAATCAACTCCCAGCTAGGTCACTGAGCTGATGAGCAACATGTCCAGGTAAGTCTCTGGCTTGCCAACTCTTAGTCCCTTCCCAATGCAAGCAAACAAACTGAGGATATTTTTTTATTTGTACACAACTCAGGGAAATGCGATCTGACCTTCAGTGTGGTTGATTGTAGTTTTGGGGGAGTCAGAGTTGGCAAAAGTATAGAGCAAAAATGAGAAGGTGGCCTTCATTTTCCCATGCACCTGGCACACCAGAAGTAGAAAATTGTCCAAGCTGTCTACCCTCTATTCTCAGCCCTTTCATTGAGTAGCTTTGGCTCTGAGCACTAATAACTTTTTCCTTATCTTATTTTACTCTGTTTTATTTATTAACTTCTTTTTTCTTCACCACAGTGTGGGCATGTTTTCCTGCTCCATAGCTTGATGGCCCCTGGGGACTGTTTAATCCTGGGTAGAGGGTTTTCAAATGCCAGGTCAGAATCTACATAACTTTTCCCAAAGGTATCTCTCAGGATGAAAAGAGGGAAACCAGTATTTCTAATAATTTATTGCATGCAGAGAGGAATCTAGATCTTAATTTAACTTGCACAACAATACTACTAGTTAGATACAACCATTCCCATTTAACTAAAAAGAAAACTGAGGTTCATACAATTAATATACGTTAGGTGTCCCTCAAAAACTCATGTGTGAGACAATGCAAGAAAGTGCATAGGTGAAGTGACTGGGTTACAAGAGCCTTAATCTAATCAGTGAAGTAACTGCAGGCAGGTAGAGTAGGGCTGGAGGAGTGTGAGTTATTAGGGGAAAGGGAGCTTTGGGGTACATATTTTGTCACGATGATGAGGAGGGCTCTCTTTATCTTTCTGCTTCCTGGTGTGATGTTCTAGCCACTTTCCTCCACCACACTCTTCTGCCATGATGTTCTGCCTCACCTTGTGCCTAGAGCAACAAAGTTGACCATCTATGGACTGAGATCTCTGAAACCATGAGCCCCAAATAAACCTTTCCTACTCTAAAATTGTTCTTCTCAGGTCTTTTGGTCACAGAAGCAGAAAAACTCCCTAAAACAACATAATTAATTCCTGGGACAGACCTGTAATATTAACCAATACTTTTAAAAAATGGTACAAGTGGCTCATGCAGTTGGAGCAGTAGTTTGTGAATTTTCCAAAGTGTGTCCCTCTGGCATTTTTCAGTTGGAGTATTTATGAATACTCAGATTCCTAGCCCCCAATCTGGCTTCATATTCAGTAATTTTGAAAGGATGCTTTGGAATCTGTATTTCAAATAAGTAGCTTCCTTATTTTTTTTTTCCTGAACATTAAATATTAAAACTACTAGCTCAAAGAATATTTGTGTGCAAAATCCTTACTGAAGTTTTCCCAAACTGATTATAATTCACATTGAGATTGATTTCAGAGGTGAAGTAAAAGTGGATGAATCCTAGCTGTTCAAAGAATTGTGTTTGCTCAGAATTCAGTGGAATACAATTTTAAAATTCCCTTTGGGAGCAAATAGTAT
This sequence comes from Tamias sibiricus, assembly GCA_025594165.1. Taxonomy (NCBI): domain Eukaryota; kingdom Metazoa; phylum Chordata; class Mammalia; order Rodentia; family Sciuridae; genus Tamias; species Tamias sibiricus. The sequence goes on from CM046669.1 coordinate 33,984,431, forward strand.
AGTTTCATGTTGCTGTAAAATCTAGAGATTGGAGAACAGAAAGAAGATCAAGGAGACCCTACTCTTCCTATGGATTCTACAAGATGGGAGGTGATTGGGGTGGCCTTTGTAGTCCAGAGTTGCCCCCACTCATCATTCCAGCAGCAAATCTAGTCACCATGGACAGAAAGGAATATTGTTACTTCAAAAGTTTTTGTCCATTGCCTATTTTTGTTTGAGAATGTGCTCCATCAAACACCCCTCAGATGCAGGGGAATGTCTTTGAAACCAAAAATCCCTTTTTGAAGCTAAATCTAATGTCAGGAGACTCTAGAGAATTCTATTTAAAGGATGACTTGAGTAGTTCCATTTCCAAAGTCATTGGTAGGTTGTTAATGAAAAATCATTGATCCTAGTACAGTGGTCTCATAAAACCAACTCTCCATGTATCAACATGTCTTCTACTGAGACGAAGGTCTTCAAATTGGTTGACACTGGAGAATAGGTTAGAAACACACTAGAGTCTTACTGATGAACAGAACCTTTGTATACAATAGATGAGAGACCTTTTTCCACCTGTGGATCATGTGGGGCTTGACAGAAATAGAAGTGCTCTGGTTGAGGGAAGTATGAAGAAGGGTCTGGGATGACTGTGGCAGTATGGGGTCATCTAGAAGAAGTGGGAGCTCTCTCTGCAACATTCTTCTTGAGGGATGTGGCTGAAATACAAATACGATGCTGTAGAGAAAACTCTGTGAGCACTAGAACCCATGTGTACTGAGCCCCATTCTTTCTGGCCTTTCAAAACTGTGCATGCCTGTAATCCCAGTGTCTTGGGAGGCTGAAGCAGGAGGATCACAAGTTCAAAGTCAGCCTCATCAATTTAGCAAGGCCCTAAGCAACTCAGCGAGGCCCTGTCTCTAAATGAAATATATAAAAAAAAAAGGATGGGGGATGTGGCTCAGTGGTTAAGCATCCCTGGGTACAATTCTTGGTACAAACAAAACAAAACAAATCAAAACTTCTGAAAAGAACAAAAATTTTAAAAACTGAATCATTTGAAAATATAAATCCAAATAATTTTTTTAAAACTTAAAAAAAAAAAAGAGTAATTGCTTCACAGGACTCCCTCTCTCCCCTCCAACACAAGCCTCCCATCTTGTGAAATTAGACTGCTCAAATTTGTTATATGCCCTTTGGTCACATTTTACTAGGCTCTACAGTGATAGGAAAGCAAGGGCTCAGCCTTCTCCACCACAATCTCTTACAATTAAATCAAGCCTCAGATCAATTCTTTCACAAGAGCAAACACATAGAGCAACTGGACAGGAATTGGCAAGGCAACTGCATTCTGTTGTACATGCACAGCCCCCTCCAAGGCAAAGATGGTGACAGTGTCTGATGGTGGCAGGCTCAGCTCATGTTCTTATGGCTCCAGGTGGCAGGTCCTGGTTCTTCTGCACAAACAGAAGTTTCTCTGTGCAATATTTCCAATCTCGTCTTTGAACACCACTCACCTTCATAAAATAAAATAAGAATTCTCTCCTCCCTTGAGTTTATTAGTGAACTTTCCTGAGCACACATAGACTGGGATAGTAAGCCAAAAAAAAAAAAAGGGTCCTTCCTCTTTCAGTCTTTCAGATGCAAACTATTCATGTAGGGAGGTTGCAATTGATTAAGGATTGTACATGTAAGCCAGGAACCAATAATATGCAGGCTAAATTTGGGCCTCCTTTTTCTTCTATTAGGTGTGCAAGGTTTCTGGTGTAATTCCTAGGTCCTTGATCCACTTTAAGTTTTGTGCATGGTGAGAGAATAAAATTTAATTTCATTTTATTACATGAGGATTTCCAGTTTTCCCAACACCATTTGTTGAAGAAGCTGTCTTTTCTCCAATGAACATTTTTGGCACCTTTGTCTAATATAAGATAACTGTAGGTGTGTGGGTTAGTCTCTGTGTCTTCTAGTCTATACCATTGGTCAACTGGTCTATTTTGGTGCCAATACTATGCTGTTTTTGTTACAATTGCTTTGTAACACAATTTAAGGTCTGGAATAGTAATGCCACCAGCTTCACTCTTCTTGCTAAGAATTGCTTTGGCTATTATGGGTCTCTTCTTTTTCCAGATGAATTTCATGATTGCTCTTTCTATTTCTATGAGGAATAGGCCCAAATCTCCATCATGTTGGATTAGGCCCCAACTTCCTCAATAAGACACCTATAACGCAAGTATTAAAACCAAGAATCAATAAGTGGGATAGATTCAAACTAAAAAGCTTCTCAGCAAAAGAAACAATTAGTGAGGCAAACAGAGAACCTACAGAATGGGAGCAAATCTTTACCACAAGCACATCAGATAGAACACTAACCTAAAGGATTTATAAAGCTCTCAAAAATCTTAACACCAAAAAAAAAAAAAAAAAAAAAATAACCCAATCAATAAATGGGCCATGGAATTAAACAGACACTTCTCAGAAGATGATATACAATCAATCAACAAATATATGAAAAAATGTTCAACATCTCTAACGACTAGAGAAATGCAAATCAAAACAACTCTAAGATTTCATCTTACTCCAGTCAGAATGGCAGATATCAAAAAAACAAACAACAATAAATGCTGGTGAGGATGTGGGGGGAAAGGCACACTCTTACATTGCTGGTGGATCTGCAAATTGGTGAAGCTTATCTGGACAGTAGTATGGAGATTCCTAGGAAAACTTGGAATGGAGTCACTGATAGATAGCTTACCCTCCCCCGCCCTCAGAGTTTTCCACACCCTAAGAGAAGCAACCTTGTTTCAAGATGTTCCAGACAGGATGTTCCTTCCCCAGGCAGAATGTTTCTTTTCCCCAGGCAAGAGCCAATAGGCTTAAAGGACACCCTGTTCTAGCCAATGGTGTTTGGGGTTGCTCTAGTGCACCCCCCACCAGAAATCCCTATATAAGGCCCTGTCTGAGAGACTCAGATCAGCCAGAGAGAGACACACGGACACAACATTGGATCGTCTCGTCGCTGCTGAGAGGAGGAAGACAGATACATCAGCTCGTCGCTGCAGAGAGGAGGAAGCCACTGCAACAGCTCCAGACCCATCGCCTCCAGCCGACTGCAGCTGCTCCAGCTGACAGCAGCTGCTCCAGCTGACAGCTCCAGGGACTGCCCGAGGGCCGCTCCCAGCTGACAGCTCCAGCCTCCAGCCAGACAGCAGCTGCTTTAGCCGACAGCTCCAGAGATCCCAGCCAGTGCAACCAAGCACCCACCTTCTGTCCAGAGCTTGCACACTCCCCTCTCCCTGACTCCCTTCTCCCACCAGAGCTAGCACACTCCCTTCTCCCTGACTCCCCTCTCCCACCTCTTCGACCTTCGACCAGAGCACCTCTTCTCCGGTTTTCGCTACCGGCTACGAAGGCTGTTAAATAAATCTTTTGGCTGCATGGCTGTCCCCGGTGTGATGCTTTGCCCTTCAGCCACCATTTGACCCAGCTATCCCACTCCTTGGTCTATTCCCAAAGGACTTAAAAAGAGCTTACTACAGGGACACAGCCACATCAATGTTTATAGCAGCACAATTCACAATAGCTAGATAGTGGAACCAAACCCGATGCCCATCAGCAGATGAATTAATAGGGAAACTTTGGTATATATACACAATGGAACACTACTCATCACTAAAAGAGAATAAAATCATGGCATTTGCAAGTAAATGGATGGAGTTGGAGAAAATAATGTTAAGTGAAGTAAGCCAATCCCAAAAAACCAAAGGTCAAATGATCTCTTTGTTATGAAGATACTAACTTATAAAGACAAGGGAGTGGGGATGAGAGGAATGAAAGAGCTTTAAATAGAACAAAGAGGGGGGAGGGAAGGAAGGGGACAAGGGATAGGAATAATGGTAGAATGAATGAACCTTCATTACTCTAAAGTACATGTATGAACACACAATTGTTGTAAAAATACTTTATATAAAACCAGCAACTTGAAAAATTATGCTTTGCATGTAATATGAAATGAATTGTACTCTGCAAACATGTATAACAAATTAAAATTAAAAAAAAAAAATCCCCATGTGACCTCAGCTTGGGGCCCAGAACTTCAGAGCACTAGCTCATCTGTGTAGGTGTAAATAAACCTGAGTTCTCCAACCCTCCAGAATGCATCGATCCCTATATTACAGTTAGTGTAAAGGGTAAATAACTGGCAGATTGCATTATGTTTCTCCTCATTTGGGACAAAGTTTTTGACAGGGGGATGGTCTTGTGTATGTGACAACTTATTTTAATGCATTCTATAATGAGGCAAAATCCTAGAAGGGATCATAAATGAACATAGGTCTGAAAGACTTAAAAAATGTTTTCCTATTTATAATATACACTCACTTTTGCCTTTGAGTTTGTAGATTTTTGTTCTTCAGATTCCATCTAAGGTGCTGACTAGACATACACATTGTCCTTAACAGCAGATACAGCCTTTGGGAAATAGGTTAACAATAGCACCCTCACCTTCCACGGGTGTGTAGTTTTCTGTGCAAAGCCCCATGTCCTGTTTTTCCACCTCTCCTGCTTCAGGCCTTCTTCTTCCTGTGCTATAGAGGTATCTACATAGCTGAGCTCTACAGAAGCAGTTGAGAATCAGGCTTCAGAGCATCATCAGTGTGGACAGGGAAGTAGGGTGTGTCCATAACATCCATGCCCTGAATGCAATCCTGTGGGATGATGATGATGATGATGATGATGATGAGATTAAGGAATAAGTTATACCATTTTACAGAAATAACTGTAGTTACTACAAATGGCTTATTTTAATCTGTAGTTTCACATTAAAGAAACAGATCAGGGCTGAAATTAAATGGAGGAACTTTTATCAACTGCAGAAATAAAGTCAGATCCATGGGTTCATTAGTGCTAATTAAAAGAAAAAGGAATAGGGCCACAAAGAAAAACATTTATGTAGAGAACATAATCCATAGCACTAATACTGATACACTTTAAATTTTGATGTTACCAGTTATCAAATATATACTGGACCAGAAAATGTTTACATTGTTTGGTAGGCCATTTGTAAAACTGCATATTCATTCAGAAAGTACACTTAAACACAAAAATAGTTAATAATAATGTTGTAAATATTAAATCACTTTTGCATATATGCTAAACTGAAATATTTTTATGTACATATTTTTAATTATTAAATGTACTAAATTGTTTTTAAGTTTTCTGAGACATCTCTGTTGAATAACGCATAAACACTGAGGAGTTATTAAATGAGTCCATGTTGAATTTGATTAAACTGAGATTTTAAAACCCAGGAATTTAAGACGATATATAACATACCATCTGTTTATTGTAAATCAGTTTATGTTGTAAACAGTACAACCAGAATTTAGATAATATATATGAAAAATTATTCAGTAACGAAAGGGCTTTTGTTGGCTGTTCTTATTCATTTTTGGTTCTTGACTTGACTATAACAGGGAAATTGTGATAATGTTAGGTTTAAAGACTTTTCTAATAAGCCATATATTGATCAAAGTTATAAGTTAATGGCAGGGCTCCATTGTGGCAGATTATATGCTCCAGAATTTTTTTGCACAGAAAAATATAGTGGGCTATTCCTTAAGGAAAACAGTTCTTTTTACCACTTCACTATGAAGATCCAGTTTTATCTTCTACAAGCTTTGTCCACTTGGCCATGGCAAGGCTTCCTTCTCCCCTTCATGAAGTCTCCTATCCAGTCTGTTTTCATCTCTCTCCACATACCCCATGAACTTCAGCAGCTCTCAGGTACTTGCTCACACCAAATAGGAATCTCTTAGCCTGGGACTCTCCTCTCAGCTCTTTCCATGCCTCTTTAGGAACTGTAACCTTGGCAGTTTTCAGATTTTCAGTCTGTATATGTGAACGCTTATAAGCAGAAACTTACTTGTTTCTCCAGATCTGAATGGCATAGATTTAACTCCTGTGCAAGATACTCCTGTGGCTTCAAGAAAAGAAGATACATATGTTCATTTTAATGTGGACATTGAGCTCCAGAAGCATATTGAAAAATTAACCAAAGGTTTGTAATCATCAGTCACTGACTTCTTAAGGACACAGTCCTCATCTGGGTTTGTGTTCATAGTGTACTTACCACAGGATCTTATGTCACATAGTTATGTATATTGACTTGAAGAAAGTCAAATCAATAATTTTTTTTAAAATTAGTTATTGCATTATCTAGTTGTCTAACAATATGATTAAATTATTTGACAGTAAAATTTCATTGTCTTTTATGCAAAACAGGGAATTTTTCTTCATACTACAGAGTTAAGGAAGCATGTTCCCTAATAATTACCTCAAGTTCCTTTAGGAACCTAATGATTACTTTCTAACAGTTAAAAGAATTATTTTTTTTCTTTCAATAAGATGTATTGGGTAAAAAGATACTATAACTGGTGGTTAGTTTGTAAGAATATGGGAAAGAACAAGCTGGGCACAGTGGCACATGCCTATAATCCCAGCAATTCTGAAGACTGAGACAAGAGGATCATAAGTTTGAGGCCAGCTTCTGCAGCTTAGTGAGATGCCAAGCAACTTAGCAAGATCCTGTCTCAGAAAATAAGAAGGGCTGGCGATGTGGCTCAGTGGTCAAGCGGCCCTGGGTTCAATCTCTGGTGCCCCCCCCCCAAATAAATAAATAATAATAATATGAGAAAAGACAAAGAAAATTTTTAGAAGTTAGGGTACACTTCCAAATTGCACAGATCTTAGGATTAAATGCTTCCAGTTGCCTTTTACCAAATGGAATGTCAGTGTTTTCTAAAAAGACTTTAGAATCCCTTTATCACCTGAGATTCAGTTTCTGCAAATTTCCTTCTCTGCAGCCTCGGCTTCTAACAACATTTGGTATTTTACTTCTCAAATCTGGTGCCGTGGCCTCCTTTGTTCCACCATTTGAAGACTTACCTTTCACTGTTTCCATCAGGACAGTGGTTCTCAGGTGGCACCCAGGGCAGCAGCAGCAGCACCTGAAATCTCATTAAGTGCAAAAGCTCAGCAAAACAGACCTCTTGAGTCAGGAACAGTGGGGTGGGACTCTGCAAGCTATAGTTGTAGAAAGTCCTCAAAGGTGACTCTGATGTACACCAAAGCTTTGAGAGTCACTGTGTTAGAAGAATATATAGACAGGAATTGCCTAATATGCTGGCGGCCGGCTTCTGCAGTGGGGAAAGGGTGAATCCTGAATGATGCTGGTGGGGAGAGTCAGCGGTAAGATGGAAGGGATGCACACAAGTCAGGTTGCAAAAATCCATCTGCTTTATTTTTCTTTCTTGCAAGTATATAAACACACTTCAAGGCAGCATACATTCTATTTTTTTTACATACAGTCACAAGACCCAGGGAAGCAGCAACATTCTTATCATTTACCTGTCAAGGTTTTGTACAAACATACTGTTTTGAATCTTCTGTGATTTTGTTACGTTTATCTGCAGTAGTCTGAGTTCCAATTTGTCTTCTTAAGAATTCCTTTTAGCCATTCCCCCACACACCTGCGCAACTGCCTGGAATACAAAGCGCTTTCTATCATGGTCCTGTTTACAGTCTAGGGGCAGGAAAAAAGGGAGGCATTGAAGGAGCCCTAATTAGGAAGGGCTGTTGTAGCTAGCTGGAAGCCATAAGTTCCACCTGATATGTATGTGACGCACCTGTAGGCACCCGCAAACCTGAAGGTATATAACCGGGTGAAAGCGGTCCGAGTTAGGAGAACGGAGAATTCAGTCAGCCGGGCAGTCACTCGGTCGGTCAGAAGAATCAGAGCGGCCAGAACGTAGGCAGAGCGGTTACAGAAGAGAAACCAGATAGAAGAAGTAATGACTGGCCAGAGTTAGGCCGAGGCTCCTGAGGAAGACAGAAGACAGAAGAAAGAAGGAAGAAAGAAGAGAGAAGAAAGAAGCTCTAATCTTTCTCTAAGCTAAGCTCTATCTTTCAAACTCTAAAGCTCTAGCTCTATTCTATCTTTCTTTCTAATCTTTCTTTCCCTCTCTAAGAAAAATCTTTCTTTCCCTTTCTAAGCTCTAAGAAAGTAGAAGTAAAAGTAGTAAAAGCTTAACTCTGCCCCCGAGAGTTTTTATCCCGGTTTACGGTACCAGGCAGCTTACAAGGCATAGCCAAATGCTAGTCCTGAAGGACTTTGTCTTTACTAACTTCTATGTAACTATTCTAAGTTATCCTGAAAACAAAAGAAGTCCCTTTCAATTACAAAGAGGCTCTAATAGCCTCTTTTTGGTGCATAATGATTATAGCAAAAGAGGTTAAAATAATTGGCATTTATTAAGCTGCTTCTCTATAGTAATTAATATTAGTAATAACAATAATAAAAAAATTAAAAAGGAATGTTACTAAAATTCCAGCCACGGATTCCACAGGCTTTAAGTTTCCAAATCCGTTTCATTCTATTAAGATAGCGACATTTGGTGGCCACATGTGATAACAAAAGGTGAAACAGTAAGAGTAAGAAGTAGCAAGAACATATACAAAGTTAACTCTTATAACGCTGCACAAGAGTATCATTTCTCAAGCAAAGAGGAACCAAGTTCGACTCCCCAAATTAACAGGAAGGAACTTGGACTCAAACTCATTTGCATAAATGAGGAAGAAATTGGCTTCGGACCCCCCCCCCCTCCAGCTAACGGGGGTGGGGGTGTGGGTGGGGGAGGAACCTGGGCTCAATTCCAACATAGTGTGAGAGATGCCACACTAATAAGTATTGTTGAAGAAATTTCAATATGAAATATGCCTTCTGGATAAAAATGTTAACATTTTTTCCCTTTGTCTCCATTACTTTGAGAAATGGACTAACTTTTCTATTTTATTACACTGTGCTCCTTTTTGATAACTTTTTGCACAAGATGGTAATAACCTAAACTATATTCAGGAATTGACTATTCATTTTCTCTAGCTTTGAACTTATTATTTAGTTACTGTAGTTTTAATAGATATTATACTAGTGAACATACTTTCACATTTACACACATTTCAATTAATCTTCCTAGATGTTCTTATTTCACATTTTGTTCTAGAAATAAATTGCATGGAGTTCAAAATTGTGCATCCCATCGGGCTACAGGAAACATTATTTACTGATGATGTTTTTAATTTCCTCATAATGATAGTAACATATTTGGACTTTAACATTGTTTTCAAGCATGCCTTTATTTTTACATTTGTTCATACCTTGGACATAATCAGGATGAGGAGATATGGGTCCTGTGGTTGAAGAGATTTAAGAAATGTGATCTGCTTATCTTAAAAATATCTGGGTTTTTAAAATAACCGAGTATCTCTAACTATTGCTTTGGGAGGGAGAAGCCACCTTTTGTGGATATGGCAGAGTCATACATGTAGGAAAGAGAAGTTACTAGTAACCTAACTACTGTAATCCTTTTGTGTGGGGGTTTGGGAGTAGATGATTAAATATGCTCAATTTTCCCTTATTCACATTCCATTGTATCCTGAGTGATTGGTTTTTCTTTCCTCCCTTGATGTGTGAGGTGCTCTGTTTGGATCTAAGTCCCAAGGCTGTGTACACACATTTCTGAACATTGTTAAACTTCTAGTCACTTAGGAATTTTTTCAGTGAAAATATTCGATGTCTATTGCTTGTCTTAAAAGCTGAGATCCAGCACCAATCTGGTTAGGGCAGTATTATGGAGTAGCCAGTTGAGTGACACCTCAACTTTCTTCCATCAATTTCAATGCCTTTTTTTAGAAATAAGTTGTTCTTGGCTACATTGGTGAGGTAACTATTTTTCTATTTTTAGTTTAGTTTTTTTTCCCCCCTTTACAGGGTAGACAGCTTTATCTGTTGAGCGTTAGAGAAATAGAACTGTCTAAATTTCTCAGTATCATTGGATTATCAAGGAGGGGTAGAACAGGCTTGCCTTTAGACCTTGCCTTCCAAAGCACCATCTTGATAACAGAATTATGCAATCACAGGGATAAAATGGAAATAGTGATTTGAACACTGAACAAGGTGTTAGGAAACAGGCTAACACTTTACAGTTGAACCAGCATGTGATTAATATTTGAATTCTAAACTAACCCCCCCCCCCCAAATTGCCTTTTGTGTTTTTGTTTCAGGAGAAAGATAAATGATGTAAGGCAGAATTTTTTTTTTTAAAGAACTCTTTTAAATGTCTATTCTACCTAATACAGGTGTTTGTTGAAACTGTTTCTATAGGTACTGCTGATATTTAAGTATCTTCTGTTTTTCTTGTGGTATCTAATATTTTACATTCTTTGGCGGTTTATGATTCTACGTGTGTACATAACTTACATTCTTGAGTCAGTCTAGCTCAGGAAGTTTTGCTGTACTTTGTAAAATTAAATGATATGAAGAAATGTCACTTAGACATGGTAGAAGAGTTTGGAGTGACAGCCACAGTAAGTTATCAACAGTTTTTGTCTTCAGACTGTTTGAGTAAAATTACATAAACCTTTGCTTGTTCATAGGCATCTTGTGATCAGAGAAAAATGACACATAAGAAATATGTGGTCTCTGGCTTATATGGTTTATTTTAATTCCTTAGGTGCAGCTATCTTCTTTGAATTCAAACACTACAAGCCTAAAAAAATGTTTACCAGCACCAAGTGTTTTGCTTTCATGGAGATGGATGAGATTAAACCTGGGTCAATTGTAATAGAACTGTAAGTGATATACATATAGGATTCACACTGTTTTAATGGTTACTAGTTCATGTTTCTTCTTAGTCCCTCTTACCCAGAATGTAACTTTGGAATAGATCAATCATCAAAGTATTTTAAACAATAATCTTTCTATTGTGGTTACAGATACAAGAAACCCACTGACTTTAAAAGAAAGAAATTGCAGTTATTGACCAAGAAACCACTTTATCTTCATCTACATCAAACTTTGCACAAGGAATGATTCTGACATGAGTAATGTGGAATTTCTGTGAATTTTACCACTCATTAGAAACCATCATAGCTCTGTGTAGCATATTCACCCTTCATGAGGCAGAAAGTGAGCCGTACCTATAGGCCAGTGAGTCCATTGCAAAGCTGTAACACAGAACTAAAGTCCAGCACCTCACTGTTATAATAATTAGGACTCCTTTGGATACAGGTTTATTATAGATTTTAAAACATGTTTTTACTTTTCTATTAATTGTGTAATTAATAGTCTGTTTTCTAATTTACCACTGTTCCTACCCTGCTTCCTGGAACAATACTGCTGTGGTAGGTATGCTCATCTTCAAACTTAATACAGCAATAAGAATGTGCTAGAGTTTACACATTTGCTCACTTTTGCTCCAATGTGGTCTTTTGGTTTGAATTAACTTCAAACTTTGAATTGAAGTGGGTAGAATAGTACCACGTTGCTTTAAAGGGAAATTGGACCAATTATGGTCTGTCTTCTAGGCTGTTCCTTAGAGCTGGCCTAAATTCACCCTGATTTGATAGTTCTGCTTAGAAATAGTGTGCCTTGACCAGATCAATATCCTGTATGGGAGTGTTCCCCAGGTTGTAGCTGTGATTTTTTCCAGGTAAACCAGATTGTTTTTCTGAAAGTGAGCATAGTTTTAGTCATATTGATTAGTTGTTCTTCTACATCACATTGCTATTCTTTCTGATAATGATTCTAGGGTTAACATTGAAACCATCTCTCAGAATAATTACAAATTTTAGATGAGTTTATATGTCTTCTAACATGTCATCTAAAAATAATTGGGTCAGATGCTAATGAGATGCTGCTGGAACAACTGCTGTTTTTCTGACAACTGATTGTGAAACCTTAAAACCTGCACACCTTGTCTTTAAAAAGTGATGAGTATGCAAATTCTGGAAAGAATTTCTATTTTTAAAAATATAGTAGATAGGACTGCCATTTATTTCCTCTTTAGATATATTGATATCCATATGAAAAAATGCAGGTCATTAGCCTATTATAATTTGACAATTTACATTACTTTTGTCTTAATAATGCGACATAAATAAAACTTTCATAGTACACGAGTTGGATATTTGATACACAGAACATAAAAGATTTTTGTGAGGTTTTTTTTTTTTTTTTTTTTTTTGGATTAGATGTAGAACCCACATATTCTAATATTTTAAATGAACAATGCATGAGGGGAATGCAGTGTCCATACTTGGCCTATTTTTAAACTAGTGTAAACCCTAGTCATACCATCCAATGTTTGCTTTTTAAAACGAGTAACAGTTGTTTTAGCCCTTGCACTTAATGAGATCTAGTCTTTTATTTTCAGTTGTCTGTTAGGTCAATTCTGTTTACTAGATGAATGTTAATAAAAACTATGAGCCTGAAAGAATTCTCAACCAAATTTAGTCTTTCCTTTCATCTGGATTGGGTTAATTCCACGAGTGCAAAAATAGCTGTCTATAATAGTTCTAGAAAATGAAGAATTTGCCTTAATCAAATGTTCACTCATCTGAAACTGAGTTGTCAAAATTTCCAGACTGTAAACTTCTCAAGGGAAGAGCCTCATCTTCTCCATGTTGTGTAAACTTACTAGGTGCTTGCTTGGCAGCACTCTGTACCCTGTGGAGTATTCAGTACCTTTTTGTTTGCTGTTGCTGATGTTTGATGTTGCTCCCTTTAAAACCTACTATTAAAATGTAGCAAAACTGATACATTGTTCTTTCTCTTTAATCATAGACCATAAAATACGTATATCAAAGTGATAATTTAAACATTTTTTTAAAGTTGTAGATGGACACAATACCTTTTTATTTCTATGTGGTGCTGAGGATCAAACCCCAGTGCCTCACATGTGCAAGGCAAGCACTCTACCACTGAGCCACAACCCCAGCCCCTCAAAGTGATAATTTGTATGAAGAAGCATTTAGTATCCTTCACATAAGAATGATTTATTTGGAAAAAAACAGGATGCTTTATATGAATGTCTTTCATCACCATTAAACAAACTTAAATTGAACATTGTGATCAGCAGCTTAGCTTTAATTCAGGCCTGAATGACAAAAAAAAAAAAAAAAAAAAAAAAATCTTGAAGCAGTTAACACAAAACACACACACAAAAAAAGCATCTTGAAGCAGTTAACACAAAACAATCTGTATCTCACAAGTTATTTACTTTCCCGTGGGGGGGAAAAAATGAGACACCAACAATAATTACAACTATAGCAGTAATACTTTCAGGCTGAAACACTACTGCTTTACAAATGAAATGATTTTAAAAGTAACTAAACTCAGAAACACAATTAGCTGGAGAGGACTTCTGAAACTTTTGAGATATAAAAGTCTAATTGAGGGCTGGGATTGTGGCTCAGTGGAAGAGCGCTCCAGGGTGTGTGCAGCCCTGGGTTCAACCCTCAGCACCATGTAAAAATAAATGAATAAAATAAAATCAATAATCTCATTTTTTAAAAAAAGTCTAATTGAATCAAGGCACGGTATTCTCTACACCACCTGTATATGGGCAGCTACCTTGGGCTTTGCTACATTAGTGGTACAATCAGATGGATGTAAGGAGAGGCAACTATGGGTGGTTCAGAACTGCTCAAATAAACTACCTAGAACATTTTCCATCTTACTAATAGAGTAAGTACAAAAAAGGCTTTAGAGGGAGAAATACTGTTGTTGCTTTGAATAAAAAAATAAATTTACCTTTCCTATTTGATTATCTTCTTAGCTGGCATCACCTTTATTTAAATGTTTTTTAATTATTTTTTAGTTGTAGTTGGACAATACCTTTATTTATTTTTATGTGGTGCTGAGGATCAAACCCAGGGCCTCACACATGCTAGGTGAGCACTCTACCACCGAGCCACAACCCAGCCCCTTAAATGCTATTTTAAAATTAGAAGTTATAGTAACTTCAGCATTGCCTGTGTCCTCAAGAGGTTGAAAGATATGTTCAAAATTGGTATTTGTGACTTAAATTTTATTTCACATGGTTAAAAATGGCATAGCTATTATGTGGTTTTTACTCTTGTATATAGTTGCTGCTTCCATTCTGATATTAAATTGAGGTTATGTAGATTGAATACTTCCTAAAGGACTCATGAATTCTTTTTGAATTCTAAGTTATCTTCTTTCAGAGATCCTGTCTTTCTAAACTACTGTCTTCAATAGTCTTAAGATAAAGAGATTTTATTTCACACTGAAGCTTTTGCCCCTTTTTCCAGAATACTCTTAGTGGACAAAAATGAACAATGACATGTTGTAAGAGCCCTAATTGAGGAGATAGCTAAGATGGCAGCTAGCTGAGAGCCATTAAGGTGTTCAAGTATTTTCACCTGAATCTTTTTATGCCCGTGAACACTGCGTGACGCACCTGTAAGCTCGAGCTGTTAGCACCTGTCCTTGTTAAGGCAAAAAGTATTTAACCGGGTGAGGGCGAGTCTAAGGTTGAGTGGTTGGAGTTGGAGTTGGAGAGGTTGTTGGAGCTGGAGCCGGAGAAAGAATAATAAAAGAACTTTTTCATTTCCATCCTGCCTCCGAATTTTCTCCCGTGGTGTCGTTGCTGCAAACAGCAGCTGCAGGCGGCAACAACATGTCATGTTCTAGGTTTCAATAATCCTATTACTTTCTAGGACTTAAAAGAATGGAAGAATATGGTCTAGCAGTAAACAAAAGTACCAGCCTTTCACAATTTTATTTAAATTTAAATCTTAAATCTCTTAAAATGTAGTGTTTTAAATGTTGTTATACTGTTAGTTAAAATTACAGCTCTGGAGAGCTAGTTCTTAATTCATCCCATAGAAGCTGCCCATAATGCTGAATGAAGATGTTATAAGCCTTAGAGTTGCAATCATTCTTTCTCATAAAATTATACTCTACTAATTTTTTTGGTCATATTCCTTGAAAATCAGTGGCAAAGTATGGTAAAGAGAAGAGACTGTGTACATTTTTAAGAAGAAATTTCCTTATTATTTTTTATAGATACAACATACCAATTTCATTTTCCTGTTTTACACTCCTAATGCAATAATGGTGGCAAAAGCAGAACTTCAGTTCAAACAACTCTTGCTACTGATGTAAACTCATTCTCAGAAAACCATTCTCACATGGGCAGTGGTTGGAAAAAAGCACATGAATGTGCTACAAATAGAGCCACAGACTTCTGCTCAGGAGTAAAAGAAATCCTTCTTAGAGTCCACAGGTGACCAAGGTCCAAGTCCAAAGGTCCAGCCTCCTTAATAGTGAGCAAACAGGGAGAATGCGGCCACGTCACCATCTTCAGTTATGAGAGTGAGCTTATATGCTTCCCCGATGACACAAGTCTCATGACAATCCAATGAATCAACAGACACTTGAGGAATATTAATAAACAATTTTTATGAACTATTACTACAAAGGAAATACAGCAATAAGGAAAATGATCTTTGAGTAAACATTTTTAGCGTAACAGTCTCTGCGACCAGATATTGAAAGAGAAAGATCAAGTTTATAAACACCACTGCTCTGTATCAACTGGAATACACTAAAAATAGGATAATGGAAATACATGTTCTTAAAGCATTTCCACAGGAAATGTTCATAATTATGACATTCTAAATCATTTAGCAATTATATATGCTACATCAACTAAAACAGAGGTGGTTCCTTATTACACATTTTAAAGTTGGAAGGATACTCTAGCTTAAGGGGGGGATGTTTAGGGGAAAATATTTTGGCTTGAAACGTATACTGCGCAAGGCAGCTTAGTTCTAAAAACAAACCATTTTTAAAATAAACTTTTATACTTCGAAGCCAACAATCTTTAACACAATGAATAGTTCACAGTCCACTTTCTGACTAAGTGCCGGAGGTTATAGCTACGGGCCCTGTTTTAAAGGCTGTGGACAGTCCTCACTACTCTGAGGCAGGTGGAGGTTCATCTCTGAAGCCGGAAGGCATTATGTCTCTTGCAGCAGGCGGTGGCCCACAGTCTTGAGGACCATGAGTTGGAGGTGGTAATCGGGTACCAGGAATGAAGTATTCTCTTGGACCAAATGGGCCTAAAGGTCTAAATGGTGGGGGTCCTGGTACAAATTCTCGGGGGTCAAAAGGAGGATCCCGTATTCCAGTTGGACCACCTGGTGCATATTCTCCTAAGCCTAGTGGTGGGTGCATACCAGGACCTGGAAAATAAAAAGGAAGTTATGTAAATATCCAGAAATTTCCAAATTAAGGTGATTTCAAGTATATTAATTATAACATAGTCTTTTGTAAGCTACCTGGTACCGTAACCCGGGAGGAAATCTCTCGGAGGCAGAGTAAAGCTTTTACTACTTTTACTTCTACTTTCTTAGAGCTTAGAGAGGGAAAGAAAGATTTTTAGAGAGAAAGATTAAAGCGAGCTTTTCTTCTTGTCTTCTTAGCTTAGAGTCTTAGAGAGAAAGAAAGATAGATCTCCTTCTTAGCTTAGAGTCTTCTTAGCTTAGAGTCTTAGAGAGAAAGAAAGATAAGAGCTTAGCTTAGAGAAAGATTAGAGCTTCTTTCTTCTCTCTTCTTTCTTCCTTCTTCTTTCTTCTGTCTTCTGTCTTCCTTGGGAGCCTCGGCCTAACTCTGACCAGTCATTACTTCTTCTATCTGGTTTCTCTTCTGTAACCACTCTGCCTACGTTCTGGCCGCTCTGATTCTTCTGACCGACCGAGTGACTGCCTGACTGACTGAATTCTCCGTTCTCCTAACTCGGACCGCTTTCACCCGGTTATATACCTTCAGCTTTGCGGGTGCCTACAGGTGCGTCACATACATATCAGGTGGAACTTATGGCTTCCAGCTAGCTGCAATAGCCCTTCCTAATTAGGGCTCCTTCAGTCTTTAATTTCTCCCAAGCCTACAACATCAAGTGGTGAACATCCTGACTTGACAGATGGGGCAAACTGAGATTGAACAAGTTTAGGTTATAGATTTTGGCCAACCAGCCATGAAGGAACATTAAGGATTTAAACATGGCTCTACTAGCTCCAGGCCTGTCTTTTTTCTTTCCCTACTATGTAACTGCAGAATTATCTCTATCTCACAAGAGCTCCATTTATATTTGGAAGTACTATATACCATGACAAGATGATAGATTATGAAATAAGAACTTAACTGCATCAAAGAAATTTTCATGAAAGGAAATCCCACTGCCTACTACTGTTATCAATTAAAAATTCATGCAGTATTTCAGGATGGACCTTACATATGCCATCAGAATCAAGTGCATGCCCTCCTGGAAAAGGCCTTCCACAGCCACCTAATTAAATTCAGCAACACTTGTTAGGTCACTGTTAAATCCTCCTCCTTAACAATTCCCTCTGAATTTTTCTCAAGGTGAGGCAAGTTTGACTTTTCCTTTTCTATATTCTGTAACCTATTGCTTATTCTTCTATTATGGGTGATTACAAGCTTTATGTGGTAGGATTTTCATATCTGTGACATTTTAAGTGATGGCATGTGTCTTGTCCACCTTTCCATCCACTGCAGTACATATCCACTGATTATCAACAAACATCTGCAGAAGTAATATTTCTGGCTTTTCTGTCCATACCCCTTTTCCTTGTCTATGAGAGATAGGTACTGCCTATTCTCAGTATAAGATTATGTAGTGCCCCCTAGGTCCCAGAAAACTGGAGGAAAAGTTAAAATGTACTCATTCAGCTTTGTCCTCACATTGTGAAGACCTGAGATAGCAACTATTTCAGCAAAGCAATAAAAATAAAATATGAATGTAATTTACAAGTCAATCATTATAATTCAGATCATCATACCAAATGGTGGAGGAAATGGCCAAGGCCCAAAAGGCCCATCATGCTGAAATGGCGGTCCATATCCAATGGGTGGTGGTGGAGGAAATGGCCGAGGTCCAAAAGGCCCATCATGCTGAAATGGTGGTCCATATGGAATGGGTGGTGGTGGAGGAAATGGCCGAGGCCCAAAAGGCCCATCATGCTGAAATGGTGGTCCATATGGAATGGGTGGTGGTGGAGGAAATGGCCGAGGCCCAAAAGGCCCATCATGCTGAAATGGTGGTCCATATGGAATGGGTGGTGGTGGAGGAAATGGCCAAGGCCCAAAAGGCCCATCATGCTGAAATGGTGGTCCATATGGAATGGGTGGTGGTGGAGGCCGTCCCACAGGGGATCCCATGAGAGGTACCCCTGGGAAAGGAGGGGGCGGCCCTTTAGCCATATTAACCTGCAATTTAAGATTTGAAAGCAGTTAAAAGTTTTAAAATTCCTATATATTAAGACAAAGTACCAACATTGATGAAAGCTAAAACCCAAGACAGGCACCTGTCCACAGAGTACCATCAGTGCAACAAAACTCTACCCCCTCCTATGTGTTCCCACGGACAGGTTACACAAGTTAGAAGGATGCCACAAGATTGAGCAGTTTGTTACTGATTATATCTGCACAGGAAAGGGAAAGGCAAAAGGACTGGCAGAGGTTATTTTGTTGTTGTTGTTTTGTTTTGTTTTAAATATTTATTTATTTGCTTTAGTTGTACACAATGCGTTTGTTTGTATGTGGTGCTGAGGATCGAACCCGGGCCGCGCACATGTGCTAGGCAAGCGCTTTACTGCTGAGCCACAACCCCAGCCCTGGCAGCGGTTATTAACAGAGGTGATTTCTAACCAGTTTTGTCATGCTGTATACACTACAATCTATTTCAAAGGGAGCCTTCTCCCCCATCACATCCCTTTCATCACAACAGCTCATTACTCCCATATTAAGAATGTACAGAATAAAATGAAAAATCCATTCTCTACACATGTAATAATAGCTACTATTCAGAGTGTCTTCAGTAAGTCTCTCAAATATTATTCAACCTCTCAGATCTTTAAGCAGACTGTATTGTTTTAAATAAGAGGGAACAGTGGCAAATGGAGTATCAGATAATTTGCTGAAGGCCACACTGCATGATAAAGGCCTAGATGGAACTCAATCCCAGGTTTGCCGCCAAGCCATGCTTTTTCCCACCTCTACTCCTCTCTAACAAAGGGTCTCTGCTCTCTTGTAAGTCTTCTACTACAAAGGGGTTTGGGGTCTTATCTAAGCTGCCCTTAGATTTCTCCAAAGAGGTAAATTCCTGGAATATATATACACTGGAACTTGGAAGTATTTTCCAACACAATGCTACATACACAAATTAAAAAGACAAGGCTTTAATATTTACTTTCATTTACTGTACATCATTGGAGATATTAACTATTCATTTCCTATGAGTAGTGGGTTGAAAACTAAGCAATTAAATTTTATTTTAATATAGAGCTGCAAGAGACCTGGTACCAGATATAATAGCTACACAGTTACAAGAGAATGCACTTATGTGAAACAAATGAGGCCATTGCTTGGGACTGGCTCAACAGGTCATTTCAAATTATCATTGTTTCACTGAAACAGTATTTCACTTTCAGAAAATCTGTTATGCATCTAATTCAAATCACTCGAAATAGGGTTTTGCTACTATTGCACAAATGGAGGAACTTTCAAACAGCATACTTCTAAAGATAAAAATGATGAATTACATAATTTACAGTGAATTTACTTTGGCTTAGAACATTCAATACACAAAACACGATGTAAAGTTAGAATGATAACTTTTCACATCCTGTCGTTATAGTTATACACACTTCAGCAACACTCCCAAGTTAAGGAGAAAAGTAAGCTTAATATTGCATGCAGTTTAAAGCAAACAACATTAGTGTCATGCTCTGCATATCCTTCCCAGAAATGCACAGAATAAAACCCAGTTCAGTCCTCAACCTCTAAGTACTTACTGCTACTGGATGCTCAGCCAAAGAAGTAACGGTAGGAACTGAGGGGGCCTCGGGTTCTTGAGGAATGGTTTGCTTTTTAAAAAACAAATGGGATAATACAAATAGAACACAAACAGGGATAAGGCAAAGAACAAGTACTGTAGGAAAGCTACACAATCCTGTGTGACCTCCTGATTCACAATGACTACAGAACTTACCTTGCCGTCATCCATCACCTTAGCCGGAGAAGAGCTTCTAGAGCTGCTGTTCATGGAAGCTGGACCACATCCTAGGTCTGTGAGAGATCAAAGAATGGATTTAGACTTATTCCAACATGAAAAAATAAAAATCCTGCATCCACAATTCTAGATTCTTTGAAATTACTTGGTCCCTTACCAGAGGCAACGGGTTTCCCAGATGCCTAAGAAGACCATCGAGGATGAGGTAAAGGTCCATCCAATGGCCCTTGGGAAAAAAAGACCAGAGCCCTTACATGTATTTTTCAGAAGAAATAAACCACTTGTGGACCGGTCAGTGTTCGACAATAACTAGAAAGCAACATTAAAAATGGGTTGCCCAAGGGGCTGGGGTTGTGGCTCAACTGTAGAGTGCTTGCCTAGCACTGGGTTTGATTCTCAGAACACACAGAAAAAAAAAATCGTGTCCATCTACAATTAAAATTATTTTTTAAATAAATGGGTTGCCCAATACATAAGTCACAATTTAGGCAGAGACTAAGTAAAAAAAGAACTGCCTTCAGGCTGGGGTTGTGGCTCAGTGGTAGAGCGCTCGCCTAGCACGTGCGCGGCACGGGTTCGATCCTCAGCACCACGTATAAATAAATAAATGCATTGTGTTACAACTAACGCAAATAAATAATAAAATATTAAAAAAAAAAAAAAAAAAAGAACTGCCTTGGGTTGAACGAACACCAGATTAATAGGTACTGGTCCTAAACTTTAAGCTATAGACTTGAAGTATGTGTAGGCTGGCTTGTCTTCAGTCTGTATAACCTGACTTCCAATCTTACCAAGACTACAGACATATTTAAAATTAGAAATAAGACTCTCAGCATTTCATATTTGTTATCATGACAATGGAAATATGTATGCTGCATAAAGTTTTATGGATACTTTTACGATATTTGTGAAAAAAAACACCATAGAAATTTAATTTAAAGAAAAAGGTTTACACTTCACAACGTAAAATTTTCAAGAGAAAAATAATAAGGGAACTCCAAGGGAAAAAAATGTTTTCTGTTCTACAGCAGATTTTACAGAAAACTATCCACTAAGACAAAGTAAGAAATTTTCTTCTACAGGCCCAAATTCTACAATGTTTTCATTAGAATATTCAAAAGAGGGGAAAACAAAAAAAAAAAAAAAAAAAAAAACCTCGAAACAGTTTACTGCAAAACAACATGTGAATGCTCACCAAATTCACTTCTAGGCATATCTTTTCCATTGAGAGTAGCAGAGAGAGGTCTCCCAGTTGGCTTTGCTGTTAGTGGAGGGGAACAACGTTTTCCACCACTCATGGGGGATGGACCCAAAGAGCCATTCTGGCTTGGGGGACCTAAAGACAACAATGCCTTGTTACCACTTTAAGGCAGGCTTCTCCCCCACACCAACCCCCACCCCCTCCCGCCCTTAGCAAGTCATTTAGATTATTTTATAACCACTACACACAGAAATAAAAAGTAATTTACGTACATTCTACATCAAGAAATAGACTACCTCCTTTTACAAAGTGCCCCCTACCTCTCTGGGGAGGATTTTGTGTATTTGGTCTTCCAGGAATCCCAGGTTCCTCTTGCCTCATTGCCATCTTTTGGGTCATTTCCAATAGTCTTGAATATTGAGAAAGAATGGACTTAATTATGAATCAGCAATCTATTCCTTGTTAGGTAATATTCAGCACAGCTTTTAAACACTATAAAACATATAGTAAGATACCAAAAGCACATACTTGTGTCTCAAGTTAGCAGCTTCTCTTTTCTCTTCAGCTATAGCTCTTTCTGCAGCATGGGCTTTGAGCTATTAAAGAAAAATATTCAAATTCAGTTGCAATAGGCTATGCATAAAATAAAGAAAAGGGGGAAAGAATCTTACCCAGTTATCATGAACTTTC
>CM046669.1:34006352-34083978 GCA_025594165.1 Tamias sibiricus
TCAATTTTACTTCTCCAAAATCCTCTGCTGGTTTTTACTAATTTTAAGTATTAGAAACAAAGCTTGTGTGTGTGTGTGTATATATATATATATATATATATATATATATATATATATATAATTTTCCTAAATAAAATAAACCAACAGCTCTGTTCCAAAGCCTTTGGTTTTCTGGGTAAGTGGAGAGCTGGGTTACATAGTGATGAAAGTAGAAAACGTGTTCATTTTATTGGAATAGACTGTAGTGTGAGTGATACACGCAGATGAGGAATGAACAAATGTGAGGCTAATGTTCAATTAAAGAGTGTGAAGGAGCCCCAATTAGGAAGGGCTATTGAGGCTAGCTGGAAGCCATAAGTTCCACCTGATATGTATGTGACGCACCTGTAAATGCACGTGAGGCAAAGCTAAAGGTATATAACCGGGTGAAAGCGGTCGGAGTTAGGAGAACGAAGGAGAATTCATTCAGTCAGTCGTGCAGTCGCTCGGTCGGTCAGAAGAGTTCGGGTCGGAGAATCAGAGCGGCCAGAACGTAAGCAGAGCGGTTACAGAAGAGAAACCAGATAGAAGAAGTAATTGCTGGTCAGAGTTAGGCCGAAGCTCCCGAGGGCTGGTCAGAGTTAGGCCGAGGCTCCCAAGGAAGAAAGAAGAAAGAAGAAAGAAGCTCTAAAAAATAATCTTTCTCTAAGCTAAGCTCTATCTTTCTTTCTCTCTAAGCTAAGAAGAAAAGAAGAAAGAAGAAAGTAGAAAAATCTTTCTTTCTGCCGGGTGCGGTGGCGCACGCCTGTAATCCCAGCACTTTGGGAGGCTGAGGCAGGAGGATCGCGAGTTCAAAGCCAGCCTCAGCAATGACGAGGCACTTAGCAACTCAATGAGACCCTGTCTCTAATAAAAAAAAAAAATACAAAAAAGGGCTGGGGATGTGGCCCAGTGGTCAAGTGCCCCTGAGTTCAATCTCCGGTACCACAAAAAAAAAAAAAAAACAAAACTTTCTTTCTGTCTCTAAGCTCTAAGAAAGTAGAAGTAAAAGTAGTAATAGCTTTACTCTGCCTCCGAGTTTTCCTCCCGCGGCACTGTGGCTGGCCATGACAGGCAGCTTACAAGAGTGGCAGTCTTCTCTCAGTAAGTTTAATCCTGCTTTGCCTTCTGCAGATCCACCCATCCTCATAACTATCAAGTAAAAGGCTATGGTTTTCTCTTTGGGGATCTTTTGTGCCTTACTGCTTTCCCTGATTAATTTTGGTCTCAACTGGGATTTCTTTGCCTTTTTGTTTGGCTTCATGCTGAAAACAGATTTTTTTCCCCCCAACTTTTTGGTAATAATCCAGTGGTAACAAGGGGGGATAAATCATTCACACTGGCCCAGAAAAAAACAATCAATGAGAAGTCTCAAAGATATATACCACGTGACGGGGAAAAACTGGGACAAGATCCGTAATATTATCGGTTTTCCTATGATAAAACCGGTGCCCCTCTTCAGGAGAACTGATTTCAAATTATTATGCAACCATAAGGATCTCTTGTTTCTCGGGGTGTCTAAGCTGCTAGATTGCTTTTCACCCAAATTAATATGGTTTCTTGGGAACATTCTTAGCAAAGGAATACAGCTGGGGTGCAGAGGTGGCAGTGGAGATTTTGAGAGTTGCCTTTGCCTTCCAGGCGTGGTCCTTGGTGCAGCAGACTTCATGTCTCTGTCCTGGAACCCTGGTCCTTGTGCTCCAGCGCTATCCCGTCTAACCACCCTACTACCCCCACCCTTATACCCTTCATTGGCCTAACTCTCAGCCTTTAGCAGCTCTGTTATAGTATTGCCACCCTAAGAATTGCCCAGGGGAAAAGCACTGTTCACCTTTCCATGCACATTGCTAATTCAGCAAGGAGGTGTCCCCAACCTCCAGCATCTAAGGGACACTTGCTGATGCTTGGTTCCAGCCAGACCAACTCACATCTGCAACACTGTTTCACTGCCCTCCCAAAGTGGGGCAGGCCCAGGGCTGCAGTTGGGAGGGGAGGGACTCCTGCTTCCCACCTTAAGGATCCTGGTTTTCTGAAGCCCTCTCATGTCCTTCTGTGAAAAGACTTCGCTGTCTTCCCCAAAAGGACTACATTTGTAAAAGTATTATTGTTTAAATTTGGCCATTTGTCTAGAGACCTTGAAGTTAGTAATTCCATACTACTGGAGAATGGGAAATAATTCCCCAAGAGCAGTGTTTCTTTGTAGGTCTTTCTGTTTCTTTTGTACATGATTTTACTTAAAACACTAATTTTTCTTCTAAACACCATTCAAGATATTTTTATTACACTCTCCCCACCCCATCCACTTTCATCTCTCTGGAATAAATATTTTTTTCTCCTCCCTTCCTAGGCATTTTGGAAAGTGTCAAGCAAATGACAGCTTATTTTTAGAGCAATTTAATATGCAGCTTATGTATACTAAAGTATATGAAGTGATGAGTTAACTCAGGATGTGCCTTACTACATCACCAATCAAGTAGTTTAGTCTTATATTGCCAGTGATTTGAGTTCCAACATGGTTGTTGCAGCATTTAGTAGATTTTTAAAAACTGGGACATTCTTATGTCACACTGTCTCACCTTCTAAAAGTTTTTCATTTAAGCTTGAATAAAACTCATGAGTAGCCATCCTCTTTCAGTATTGTACTTGGCAAATTCCATTCTCCTTCTGCTATTAACATAAGGACTAAAATCATTTGCAGGTTTTTGACCCCAAGATAGCAGTACAACTAAGAAGTTAATTGGGTAATTAAAATAAAACAAAGACTAACATCCTCTGAACTGTTAAAACAAAAAATAACAGATTGACTACTATCTATTATGTTATCTTAAATCTAAAAGGACAATTAACTGGTTTCCAACTAAGAAGCTTGGCAGAATACTGCAAGTACCAGTAAATTTGGTGTAAATCACCTCTTCTTATTTCAGAGATAAATATTAACTTTTCTTCCCAGTTTCTGCAAATTATACCGTGTGGGGTAGTTTGGTCAAAAATTCCTGAGAGGAATTTCAGAGCCCAGCTATATAATTGAGTTGATGTGAAAATAAGAAGATAATAAAGGCATGAATTTAAGTGTAAAGTTATTCACCTACCCAAAAGTTATCATTAACTTCATAGTGCTTACAGTTGTTAATAGTTGTTTTTATGTAAAATTTAACTGAAAAGAACATGCAAAATGTATTTGTGCTACATATACTTAATGTAAATTATAGTAGTTTAAAATCTTAGATATAAATTTGTTATAAAAATGCCAAATATGGCACTGTACAACTATTATTAGAGAATGAACAACCCATACACACTTAAATGTCCTACTTTCCCCCATTTTGAGTAGAGCAGTAGCCATGCATTAAGAATAAATGTCACCTGCTGCAATTTTAACTGTATTAATCATGCAAGGTGACTATTTTAGGCAAATCATTGGACAGGAACTACTAAGTCTAAGTCACTTAATTGCCTGGAGGAGACTTCATATATTTCTTTGAGCCAGTATGATAGTTTGGACTGACCATTGTGTATAACAGGCCAGTTTGGAAAATAATCTCAGTCACTAATTTTGAAGCAAAGCATGAGAAGAATGTGCTTGAAAGTATAATGCCCATAATAAAGATAAATACTAAAGTAATGTCATCACCATCTCTTCAGACACATAATAAAGAACAAGCAAGGAAAGCTATGGATTCTCAAATGTACATATCTTGTAGTAAGCTACACACAGGACATCCTCAAGTCCCCAGGTCTTGCTAGGATTTTGTGCATGCGTCAGTGGCAAGGAGGATAGGCATAAAGAGACTGTCCTAGACATAGTTTTGCTAAGTACTTGAGAAAAGCTCACAAACTCATGGCTCTGAGTGTTTCTTTTTCTGAGCTCAGTCTCTTTCTCTGCCATGTAACTGCAATGGAACAAGCAGGGCTTGATAGTACTGATACCACTGGTTACAGGTGACTAGTTCTGCTCCCCCAAATGTTGAAGTTTAAACATTAGAGAAATATGCTGAGGCAAGCACATAAAGCAGGGTTTATTTAAAATTTATTTAGGCATCTCCTGGGAGGGAAAACGGGGCGATAGCTGATATTCTGATATCCCAAGAAGTGAGCAGCTCTGCTTTTTTATGTCTTAGGCTTCCTTTGTTCTCCTGCCCTCTTCCTGTATCTTTCTCCTTCCTGTGTACAAGCACTAGGCCCAGGACTGCTTGGTGGTCTGGTCAAAAGGTGGGAAACAGTTAAACCAAAGGGGGAAGGGCAGAATGGTGCTGCCCAGGACACACTAATTAACAACTTTATAACTCCCTATAGGGAGGGGCAATTCCTGGGGACAGGTTACCTTGGCAACAGGTTAGGGCAGGGACAGGTAAGGGTGGAGGAAGGGCACTGAAGGTATTAATGTTTCAATCCCTCAGAAGACAGTCTCCAACTTCTAGGGAGTCACTCAAAATTGGCTTCCTTGATCCAACCTGATTGGATTTATCTATCTATATTGACTGCCTGTCTAATTCTGGCTTCAGTACCAATGAGCACTTTCTATTTCCTGTTTGGGTACCTTTCAGCTCTGTTTTTGTCTTTTACTAAGCTGTTTCAGGCACCAAAGGTACCCAAGATACTTGGTATGCCACTGTTATTGTAAAGGTCCAGGTTTGCTAATTTCCCACGAACCACAAAGAAGCCAGTCAGTAATGTAATACACAAATGGAGTTTATTGACCCAGCTAGCTGGGGTCAACCTCTCCCGCAGACACGCAGGAAGCTCAAGACCCTGAACAAAGGAAAGCCTCAGATTATATAGCATTTACCTAAGTCATTTCTGTGGTGCGCAAAATTCACCCTGAACAAAGAGAAGCCTAGGATTACCTACATCCTTGTTCCAGCAAATAGCCTGCCCACGCGAAATTCAAATAGCCCACCTCGGGGCTTAACATCCTAGCTCGCCTGGGGGCGGGGGTTACTATCCTAACATTCCCACCTGTGTTTTACTATCCTAACATTCCCACCTGTGTTTTACTATCCTAACATTATTCACTTAGATATACATTGTTTTTTAAAGCTACTTGCTTTACATCTATTACTGTCATGGAATTTTAAAGTAAAAAAATATGGAGAGAGGGAAGTAAAAGGAGTAAGCACTTTATACTTAGCTTTCTGACTCATTCTGGGTTCTGTAGAGTAGGGTGTGTTGATCCAAGACGCAAAGAAAAGACCACCAACTTCAATTTTAAATTAAAGCAAGCTTATATTGTATACACATAAAAGAGAGCTGGCCAGGGCTGCCCCTCCCAAACACTGGGCTTGGGGTCAGCCCCGCTCTCAGCGAAGACAAGGTTTTTATAGTTCAAAGAGTTACAAAAAATCTTGAGAACTTACAGCTAACAAGGTCAGACATGTGTAATTCAAAGCAAGTAGCAAACTAATCACCGACATGGCATTGCATTTCAAGGAAAAGGGGAGTGTATTCAAACCCCATATCAAAAGTTTATGAGGCACCATTAGTTTGAGAGTTTTTATCTAGTCAAGAAAAGCCAGGCCTGAGTGAGCTCAAGGCCTGGGCATGAATGCCAGACAATAAGCTCAAGCCAAATAAGAATCCTGGCATTTCATAGAAAACTGAAGTGGGCTTTTCATAACTTTTTGACAGGATGGCTCCCAGTCTTAAGATGGAATTAGGCTGGTTTATCATCCCCCCCCCCCCCCCCCCCATTTTTTTCTTTTCAAATCTTTGAAAGGGAGTAATCATATAGGCTAATTTTATCGATGGTACATAATAGAATTAAATTGCAGCCCAATAAGCCGGAGCATATAGTTAATAACACATGGGACAATAACTAGTAAGAGAAGGATACAAATTATAGGACCTAAGAGAGAAGTTAACCATGGAAACCAATCTCTCAAGCCTAACCAATAATTACTAGTTTTAATTTTGTTAATCTCCTGTCTTATCTACCTGTTGTTGGATAACGTTAGAATAATCTGTAATATTAAAACAGCACATGCCTGGGAATTGTTGGCAACCCAAGTGATGTTTCAATAAATGAAAATCAATAGCCGCTCTATTTTGTAACATTGAGGTTTGAAGTTTTTTTTATCTCTTGATTAATTTCTGCCAAAACATGTGCAGTAAGGTTAGCTGTTTTGCTAAAACTACAGGCTAATTTTGTGATTTCTCTTTGTATTTCTACAACTAGACCCGGAAGTGGCAAAAGAAAGGCTGCTGCAATTGCAGTGTCTAGTGGGTCTAGGAGGATTAAAATTGTCATCGCAGTTGGAGGGCAGACTTCGGGCAATTCGGTGGGGAGCTGTCAGGGATGGCAGTAAAGGAAAGATCCGTCCAATAGAACAGATCCCAGAAAAGTTTGTAGGCAAAGCCTGGAAGGTTGCTTTGTTACAGAGAAAAACCCATCCTGTTGGCAGTCGTTTGCCATTGGGTAGGGAGATATTTTGCTCAATAGAACAATTGCAGGGGGGAATCAGGGAAGGATGTAATCTATGCATAAACAATGCTTTTGAATAACCAGTGAAGCTGGCAAAGCTGGCTCTGCATGGTATACTGGCCAGTCTTGCTGTGTTGCTCTATCACCAGTGACTTTAACATAGTCAGTATATTTTACAGATAGACCCATAAGATTGTTAGCTAGCAATTGATGGATGGAGTTTCCTTCTTGTACACAGAAGGAACTTTTGTCCATAGTGTCAACAGCCAATTGTAACCAAAAGTTTTGAGTAGTTACAGAATTTAGGGGACTCACAGAAACATCCACCTTTAAAGTAGCTTTTGAATAAACATTATCTATTGGGGCCCCCCTTTTTTTTTAGCTTAGTACAGGAATACTGTCCTGAATCTTGAGGGTGAGCAGAGTATTTATAGATTTCAAAATTTATATTATCCCCTCAATATTGGTCTGTAAGATTTTTCCATGGTCCCTCCCTGAATACCTGACTAAGAATTTCTTGGTTATCTTTATACCATTTGATAGGGCCAATTACTGGATCTTGACAAGAGTAAGTACAATTTAGTATTAGTGGAGATCCTGCAATAGCAGGTCCTTCTTGGGCTACAGATGGGGTACAAGGTCTGTTGAGGCCAGCATAGCTAAAACCCAAGGATACATGTATACTCAAACAGGCAAAAAATTATTAGCATAATGCTTATAATAACAGGGAAAGCAATAAGAATCTAGTGACAAAATATTAAAACTTAGTAATTTTAACTTTAAAAGGCCCACGCTCAGTCACTTTCCACCTCTGGCTGCTGGATTCTCTTCCAGTGGGTTCTTCCTCCGTGGTTTCTGTAGGTGCCTTCTTTAGCTGTGAGTGATGGATCCAGGAAGGAATACCAGCAACTTTGACGGCAGTAGGAGTGCGGAGAATCACGATGTAAGGGCCCTTCCACCTGGGCTCAAGGCTGTTAGTTCTCAAACGTCGTATCAGCACAGCATCGCCTGGTTGGAATGAATGATCGGGCAGTCTGTGTCCAACGGGCTGAGCAGCCTGAACCTGGGGAAAGATCTTATCTATGATTAGTTGTAGCCCTTTGAGTGTTTCTGAGATTGGAATGTCTCCCACCAGATCTTGGTGTACTCTGGGAACCAAAGGCGGTGGCCGCCCATAAATTATTTCATAAGGGGTAAAGTTTTCCCGGTAAGGAGTGCAACGGGCCCTCAAAAGAGCAAAAGGCAGGAGATCAACCCAGTTACCACCAGTCTCAAGTATTAATTTAGTCAAAGTTTCCTTTAATGTTCTATTCATCCTTTCTACCTTTCCTGAACTTTGAGGTTGGTACATACAATGTAATTTCCAGTTTATATTAAGAGCTCTTGAAATTGAGATAATTTGGCCGTGAAGGGCGGGCCATTGTCAGACCCCAAAGTTAGAGGAAGGACAAATCTAGGAACAATCTCAGTTATTAGTTTTTTAACTACTATTTATTCTGTCTCTGTTTGAGTTGGAAAGGCTTCTACCCAGCCTGAGACAGTTTTGTTGGGCTCCCATAGAGGAGTATAAGTTTATCTCTTCAGTAGTGTATGAAGGAGTTTCTTCCTCAAATTTAACTGGGAGTTTTGGGCAATTCAAGAGTTCAAGAATAGTTTGGTATTTTGACTCCCCAAGGGCTATTTCCCTGGCTGTTTGATTGGCCAAGTTATTACCTTGGGTCTGGGGGCTATTGTCTTTACGGTGTCCAGGCCAGTGGATAATAGCCAGTTTATCTGGCAACCAGATAGCCTCCAGTAATTGAAGGATTTTTTGTTTATTTTTGATAGTCTTTCCATCTGAAGTTAAAAATCCCCTTTGTTTGTATATCTGTCCATGCACATGTACTGTAGCAAAAGCATAATGGCTGTCCGTGTAAATGTTTACCCGTTTTCCTTCTGCCCATCTCAATGCCTGTGTTACTGCAATGATTTCTGCTTTTTGGGCTGATGAGCCTCTGGGCAAATCCTGTGCCCAGATAATTTCTTTTTGGCCCGTAACTACTGCCGCTCCCGCATACCTTATTCCATCCCGGACATAACTGCTACCATCGGTGTAAAGGTCTGCGTCTCTGTTGGTGAGAGGAATGTCAGGTCTAGTCGGGTACCTTGGATGACATCCAGCATCTCTGAGCAGTCATGAATTGGCTCCTCTGGGTTATCATCAGGCAGCAGGGTTGTAGGATTGATTGCCAGGGATTTACTGAAGGTCAATCTTTCCTTGTCTAGGAGGAGAGCCTGGTACTGAGTGAGACGGGCATTTGACATCCATCGACTGGTGGCATCCCTCAATAGGGTTTCCACTGTGTGAGGGGCAGTCACAGTCAGAGTCTGCCCCAGAGAATGTTTGTCTGCTTCCTTTACCAGTATCACAGTAGCCGCTATGGCTTGTAAACAAGGAGGCCATCCTGATGCTACAGGATCCAGCCTTTATGAAATGTAGGCAATTGGTCTTTTCCATGGCCCTAAATTTTGGGTAAGAACTCCTTTAGCAATACCCTTTCTCTCATGAACATAAAGATGGAAAGGCTTAGATATATCAGGGAGGGTTAAGGCAGGGGCCTGAACCAGAGCCTCCTTTAAATTTTTGAAGGCCAATTCATTTTCCTCAGTCCAAATGAAAGGTGACTTGCCTCTTGCAGTTGCAGTATATAACGGCTTGGCAATTTCAGCAAATCCAGGTATCCAAAGGTGGCAGTATCCAACTACCCCTAGAAATTCCCTAACCTGCTTTTTAGTGGTTGGGGTTGGGATCTTCATATGGCTTCTATGCGGGATTGAGATAACAGTCTTTTCCCTTCCCTCAGCTCATATCTCAAATAAGTAACCCGAGAGGAACAGATTTTTGCCTTTTTCTTGGAGACTCGGTACCCCAATTGAGCCAAGGTTCCTAGCAAACCCCGAGTGGCCCTTAAACAGTCCTCTTCGTCTTTTGCTAACAGGAGATCATCCACATATTGGAGCAAGGTTACCTCAGGGTACTTACTGCGAAACAGTCTCAGATCTTGATTGAGAGTTTCATCAAAGATAGTGGGGGAATTTTTAAATCCCTGAGGTAGTCGAGTCCAGGTCAGTTGTCCCGATATCCCCATCTCCAAATCCGTCCATTCAAAAGTGAAGATAGGCTGACTCAGTTTTGACAAAGGGATGGAGAAAAATGCGTCTTTCAAATCTAATACAGTATAAACTGTATGTTCTGGTGGCAACAAACTGAGCAAAGTGTAGGGGTTAGGGACAGTTGGGTGTATAGTTTCTACCCGTTTGTTCACTTCCCTTAAGTCCTGTACTGGTCTGTAATCTTGAGTCCCAGGCTTTTGGACAGGCAACAAGGGGGTGTTCCAAGCTGATTGACATCTAATTAGTATCCCCACTTCTAGGAGACACCTGATGTGGGTTTTAATTCCTTCTTTGGCTTCAAAACTGATGGGGTATTGTTTAACCTGGATGGGCATAGCCCCAGATGTTATTTGTATTACAACTGGTGGCACATACTCAGCTAGCCCTAGAGAGTTATCCTCAGCCCAAACTGTAGGAATTTCTTGAATTAATAATTTCTCCCATTTTCCTTCTGAAGTTTGGATAGGATTTTGTAAAAGCAGATACTCCTTATTTAATGGGCAGGTTATAGTTAGGGCCTTTGCAGGATTCCCCAATTCTAATGTAGGCATATCTCCAGAAAATGAAATAGTTGCCTGAAGTTTGCTTAAAAGGTCCCGTCCCAGCAACGGGAAAGGGCATTCAGGGATAACAATGAAAGAGTGAGTTATAGTTCCTCGTCCTATGTTAACAGTCCGGTCTGTAGTCCATTTATACTTTTTAATTTCTCCTGTTGCCCCTTGCACTTCCATGGTTTCATTAGTGAGGGGTCCTATGGGCTTCTGTAACACCGAATGTGAAACTCCTGTATCCACTAGGAAATTTACGGGTTGGCCCCCAATTGAGAAAGTTACCATGGGCTCTCGGGAGCCTAGTTTGAAAGAGCCATGGCCCCCCCATATTCTTCTAAAGTTAAAACTGGTTTTGGCTGAGGAGCTCTGGCCTGTGATCGGGGCAAGCTCTTCGGATTACGTTGGGGGCATTCATTTTTCCAATGTCCAATTTCTTTGCAATAAGCACACTGGTTTTGTAGCAGGGAAGACCGCTTTTTGTCTCTGTTGTATGTGGTCTGCCATTGTCTAGGATTTGAGGTTTCAGAAGCCTGTAATGTGGCCACTGTGGCCCTGTTTACTTTCCTTATCAGTAGATCATCTCGGCTATCTCTACTTTCAAACACCTTTTGGGCTATTTCCAATAATTCTGACCTGGTTTTTCTTGAAAAACCATCTATCGTTTGAATCTTTTTATGGATGTCTGGGGCTGACTGAGTTGCAAAAGCCAGATTAATCGCCTTGAGGCTTGTCAGGTCCTCAGGGTCTATAGGAGTATATAGACGGTATGCCTCCAGGAGGCGCTCGAGAAACGCTGAAGGCGACTCATCTGGCCCCTGTTTTACATCTGCTACCTTAGAAAGATTTGTGGGTTTTTGAGCTGCCCTCTTAAGGCCCTCTAACAGAGTCTGGTGGTACTCACCGAGTGCTCTCCTACCTTCAGTTGTCCCATAGTCTCAGCTTGGTCTTTTCCTAGGTAAAGCTCGTTCAATGACTTCTGTTTTTTCGTCACTTGTAAGAGCACTTATCCCAGGCAGCACTTTAGCCGCTTCTGCCAGGATTTGCTCCCTTTCCTCCGTGGTGAAGAGAGTATGGAGAATCTGTTGACAGTCATCCCAGGTGGGGAGGTGATTAAAGAAAACGGAAACAACCAGAGAAACCAAGGAACTAGGATTTGTGCTAAAAGGGGGATTCTGATTCAGGTTTTTCCAGTTATAAAGGTCTGTTGTGGAAAATGGAACATACACATAGCAACCTTCTGGAATCTGGTGGAGAGGAAGAACAGGGGCCGGAGTCGGCTCCACTTCAGGGATATTAATAGAAATGGAGCCGGGAGGTCGGCCAGGGGAAGCAACTGAATCAGGCCTTCCATAAGGGTGGCCCTGTCGGGTATGGGGAGGAGAAAGAACAGGGGCTGGCTCCTTTGGGAAGACTTAGAGTTGGAGGAGTGGTTGAGTGGGGCGATTGAGGAAACGGTTGAGGGGAGGGAGAGGAAGATGGTGGAGTAGTGGAGCAGCTGTGACTGCACCTGCAGCAGGAGGATAAAGAGGAGCCGAAGCATCTGGGGGAAGGAGGGAATCCTCCGGAGAGTCCTGTAGGACAGGGCTCTTAGTGGATTTATGGTTTGTTTTTGAGGGACACTGGGGAGTTCTCCCAGCCACAACCAGGGCTGGCCCTCCCTGTCCATTCCGGACCATCCAAACCTTCATCCAGGTGGGGGAATTAGTTGTTGCTTCCGCCAAGGGTAGAACATATCCTATTTGATCTGGGTGGCCAGGATTACCAAGAGTGATGTTAGATATAGCCCATGCCACTTGGGGATCAAAGGTGCCCTCAGGAGGCCAGCAGACTCTGAAGGTGGGCCATTCTACCTCACAGAATGTTCGGAGGTGTTTCTTGGTGATGGGATAATCATAATCCTGCTTAACAAAATGGGGATAACGTTTGTCAAAATTCCTTAAAACACAGTTCAAAGGAGTATCAGGCTTACTTGTCTTATTACCAATGTTGTTCAATTTTTTACATTTACAACAGAAGACACACAATGAGAAAGCAGAAAACAAAAACAACAAAACAAAAAATAGAACACAGGACAATACACAAAAGAACAAGAACCAGGCGCCAAACCAACCAGGGAGCAGTGCAACGTCTTGCTAATGCTCCGGACAGGAGTGCGTATGTGCCTCCTCAGGCACCTCTCTGTCCCCAGTGGGAATTCCCAACCAGAACCAGAAAGCAGTGCGACCTTTCACTACTGCCCTGGACAGGAGTGTATGTGCCTCACCAGGCACCTCACTGTCCCCAGAAGAGATCTCAAAAACAGATACCAGATGTTACTAGGGCGCCACTTAGCTGTGGAGGATTTTTTCCACTGGATGCTTGCCAATTTTTTGATGCGGCAGTTCACTCCAGTAGTCCGAAGGACTGAAGGCACACCCTGGGGCCTTGGAACGTCTCAAGGTGTGCACCCCCAGGGTAGCACTTCACCCCGGAGTCCCAGAGTGAAGGTCCGGCTTCAGAATTTGTAGTGGTCTGAATCTCGCTGGGGCCTCCAAAAATGTTGATCCAAGACACAAAGAAAAGACCACCAACTCCAATTTTAAATTAAAGAAAGCTTATATTGTATACACACAAAGAGAGCTGGCCAGGGCTGCCCCTCCCAAACACTGGGCTTGGGGTCAGCCCCGCTCTCAGCGAAGACAAGGTTTTTATAGTTCAAAGAGTTACAAAAAATCTTGGGAACTTACAGCTAACAAGGTCAGACACGTGTAATTCAAAGCAAGTAGCAAACTAATCACCGACATGGCATTGCATTCCAAGGAAAAAAGGAGTGTAGTCAAACCCCATATCAAAAGTTTATGAGGCACCGTTAGTTTGAGAGAGAGAGAGTTGTTATCTAGTCAAGAAAAGCCAGGCCTGAGTGAGCTCAAGGCCTGGGAATGAATGCCAGAAAATAAGCTCACGCCAAATAAGAATCCTAGCATTTCATAGAAAACTGAAGTGGGCTTTTCATAACTTTTTGACAGGATGGCTCCCAGTCTTAAGATGGAATTAGGCTGGTTTATCAGGTGAACCACAAATGGACTACAGCATCTGCATTTCTGTACACTAAATATGTGGCAAATGAAAATATAACATTCAGACTGCATGCTAGAAGACCAGACAGGTGTGTCGCTGCCTGCTGCGATTGCCGCTTGCAGCGATGATACCATGGGAGAAAATTCGGAGGCAGAATGGAAATGAAAAAGTTCTTTTATTCTTCTTTCTTCTAACTTCTCTCTCCAGCTCCAACAACTTCTCCAACTCCAACCACCCCTCTAACTAACCTCACCTGGTTAAATACTTTTTGCCTTAACAAGAACAAATGCTAGCAGCTCGAGCTTACAGGTCCGTCACACAGTGTTCACGGGCATAAAAAGATTCTTAGATAAATGCATGAATATCAGGTGGAAATGCTTGAACACCTTTATGGCTCTCAGCTCACCACCATCTTAGCTATCTCCTCAATTAGGGCTCTTACACAGGTGTAAGATTCTTACATGTTTGGCTTTGGGAGTGGGGTTCCTTGTATGATGAGTTGTCCTTGGACTCCATCCAGGAAGCTTTAGTTACTGAGGGAGCAAAATGAGTTGTGCAGAGCTGTGCTACTTTGTAAACCAAAGGTTGGCATTCAGATAGGTTTCCAAATACTGACTTGATGGAAGAGTGGATTTTCCTTTTTTGAAATTTATATCCACATTAACAAGTATAAAATCAATGTTTACTAATCTAAATTTAGTTTTAATAATAAAGGTGACTTTGGCTATACCCACATACAGCCTGTTCTTAGCATCCTTGACTGAGAAAATTCATTTGAATGAAGCATTACTTTCAGAAGGTGCTGAAGCTAAACTATACTATACTTCACATTTCCCACACTGAACCACTTCTTTTAAATGTTTGAACCCAATCTTCTGTTTTAGTAGCCCAAACACTGGAGATTTTTGTGAAATGTTCTTATAAAGCCAGAATTGGACAAGCAGTCAGTATAGATAGGTAAATCAAGTCAGGTTGGATCAAGAAAGTCAATTTTGAGTGACTCCCTAGAAGTTGGAGACTGTCCCCTGAGGGATTGAAATATTAATTCCTTCAGTGCCCTTCCTCCACCCTTATCAAGAACCTGTCCCTGCCCCAACCTGTTGTTAAGGTATCCTGTCCCAGGAACTGCCCCTCCCTACAGGGAGCTATAAAGTTGTTAATTAATGTGTCCAGGGCTGTACCATCCAGCCCTTCCCAAATTGGCCCAACTGTTTCCCACCTTTTGGTCAGACCACGTAGCATTTCTGGGCCTGGTCATGTACACAGGAAGGAGAAAGGAAAGAGAGCAGGAGAATAAAGGAAGCCTGGGACATATAAAAAAGGCATACCTGCCTCATTTCTTGGGATACCAGAATACCAGCAATGGCCCCCTTCTCCCTCCTGGGAGAAGTCTATGTTACTCCTTTTAAATAAACCCTGCTTTATATGCTTGCCTCGGTGTGCTTCTCTAATGTTCAAACTTCAACATTTGGGGGAGCAGACCTCATCACTGGCAATCGGAGGCATCACTTATATTATGGTAACAAGAACAAGAACCAATGTTTTCACTCCTTTGCACGTTTTGGCATCATACTGATACCACCAGTAATGAGTTTGTCAAGAAGTAAATATATTTAAGATAACAATGAAAAATAATAAAAGGGTGACAAGTGTAGGAACCTAATGATGACTTACACTTTTTGATTACAGACTTGAGATTCATCTGAAATGACAGTGCAATCTTCAGCTATTGCATTAGAAATCTTAATCTCTGACTGAAAAAAAAAAAGGGGAGTGTTGAGATACCTTCAATCATTCTCACTTCTGAGTAAGTACCAAGAGATGTTGGCCAAAAATATTTTAAAACCTAAAACATACTTTTAAACTTGGTTTTTCTTTAAAGTAAGTACAAATATATGGTATGGCCTAGTGTTAATTTTCAATCCCTACTTTTTTAATGCTGTGACTGTCTTCAAATGTGCCCAGTTTGAACTGAGATATGCCACAAGTCAGATTTCAAAGACTTCTTATGAAGAATGTAAAACAACAGGAATATTTTTATTGATTACAAGTTAGAAAGGATGACATTTTGGATATGTTGAATTAAATAAAATATATTATTAAATGAAGCTCACCTGTTTTGCTTTTAAAATGTGACTTCTAGAAAATTTAATTTACATGTGTACCTAATATCATATTTCTATTGGTAGTTCTAAGGAATTGGTGAGAAATAAGAGAAAGATCATGTTCAGATTCTCTATTTCATCATTTGGGTTTGATGTCATTCACTGATCCTCTTATGTATTCCACGCCATTTCAAATTTCATGTGGATTTGGATAGGAATGAGCTTTCATACTAATCGCAGAGTACTTACTTTTCCATGTATGTTCATTTAGTGTCCCCCCTGAGCATAGTCTTCATAATAATGTTTATGGCCCCATTTCTAATTTTATACTGCAAGCATCAATTAAAATGCTAAAGATTCAGGAGGGTTTGCTTTGCTTTAATGTATGTTCTGGTGGACTGTATGTTATCCTAAAGAACATATTTTCTCCTTCTCTACTCTCCCTGTCTCCTACAAAAGGTGCTTGTGATCTTCCAAGCATACCTTGGGAGGATGTCATCAGCCTTGCTTTCTTTCAGTGAGAAGAGAACAGTTTCCACAGTAGGCAGAATCTAAAAATGTGTCCTTGGTGATGAAAGCATTGATTGCCTTTGCTGCTTTGTCAATTGTCTATATTGGCTGTAAAAGCCCAGGATTTTGATGTTTAATTATTTAAACCACATAAATGGGCAATCTTTTATATACTATCTCATTTTCTTCTTAAAAAAACAAACTATAAAGTTTTAACTTTGACCCCTATTTGTATAGATGAAATATCTGAGACTCAGAAAATTTAATGATTTGCCTACAGTCACACAATTAGACTTCTGACTCTTAACTACAATCCTTTTGGATACATTCTTTACTACTGCTGTTGTTCTGGTAAGGAAGTGATTTATACCTGAAAACTTAATAGATAAAGACAAACAGTGCACTGTGATTGAGATGTACAGGCCAAATATCCACAATATCTCATCTGCATTTATTTATTTATTTATCTATCTATCTATTTATTTTTGGTACTGAAGATTGAACTCAGGGGCACTCGACCACTGGGTCACATCCCCAGCCCTTTTCTGTATTTTATTAGAGACAGGGTCTCACTGAGTTAGTTGCTAAGTGCCTTGCCATTGCTGAGGCTGGCTTTGAAGTTGCAATCCTCCTGCCTCAGCCTCCCAAGTTCTGGGGTTACAGGTGTGCACCACCATGCCCTGCTGCATTTATTTCAACACACCAAATATTTGGCTTCCATGAAAAGAGTGCCAAGGTAAACTAGGCAGAACAGAAACAGGAACTCATATACATGCCATATATTAGTGGCAATTTCAACTATTTGAGTTTCTTTCTTTTACAATTGAAAGTGGAATAATATTTGGCAGGGCTAGACAAACAGTAGATGCTGGCAGAAGACCTTGCCTTATACCTGACTCACTCCCATTAGTAGAGTACACTTCCCATGACTTTTTAATTGTGGGGAGGGCTTTAGCCCTACTGGTAATGCCCAGCCCAAACCTCCATCTTCCCTGGCTTTTAGGACAAGAAACTTGTTTAAATTCCACTTAAGTTATATGATTCCTGTATTTAAAATCTAAGAGATTTCAAATCCCTCCATTCTAGCAAATGTTACTTACTTACTGTTCTTTAAGCATACTACTTTGTGCTGATTCTTTTCTTATGCTGTTTAATTCACTTGCCTTTTGTTCTCTTTTTAGAATATGAATCCTATGTACTTATCAAGGTCCAGCTCAAATTCCAAGACCCAGCTCTTACTTTTAATTCTTTAATGTTCACCATTTGTACCAACATACATTTTAGCATTTATTTTGTAGCAGGATAGGGCCCTTGCCACCCTCTCACTACTCTTAGTCGTACTAAAGAGGAAACTGGCATTAGCAAGAAAGGCCTGTTTATCTATTAGGCATTGCCACTCTGGAGATTATAATGAGGATCTAGAATCACCCTCCATCCTTGGAGGTAGATCCAAGATTGGGGTCCTTGGGCACAGGTGTAAAGGTTGACCCATTGCCTAGACCTCTTACACTGGCACAGAAGATGATACTGGTGTACACACACACACACACACACATACATGTGTGCGCGTGTGTGTACACCAAAACTAAGGAAGGGAGAAAGGAAGGAACGGAAGGAGGAAAAGAAGGAAGGAGACCCTTTGAAACCCAGTGGGAAATGATACTGTCCTGGCCAACCTGACAGAGAAATGGATATTTGTTGTCATTTTCTGACTTAACCATAGTGCTTTTATTTTATTTTATTTTTACTAATACCTTTATTGGGATTCACCCGGTTTATAATTTTCTACCTTTAAATATAGCTAAATCTGCTGGGAGGTGGTGGCAGAGTCTGTAATCCCAGATATTCATGAGGCTGAGGCTGGAGGATCCCAAGTTTGAGGTCAACCTGGGGAACTGAGCAAGACCCTGTTTCAAAATAAAATCTAAACTAGGCATGGTGGCATACCCTTGTAATCACGTGGCTCAGAATGGTGAGACAGGAGGATTGGGAGTTCAAAGCCAACTTCAGCAACTTATCGAGGCCCTGAGCAACTCAGCGCAAGCCTGTCTCTAAATAAAATAAAAAAAAAAAAAAAAAAGAGCTGGGGATATGGCTCAGTGGTTGAGTGTTTAAGGGATCCATCTCTGGTACCAAAATAAATAAATAAAAAAGGCTGGGGATGTAGCTCAGCAGAAGAACACCCCTGGAGTTTGTACTAGGGAGTACAAATAATAAAAGAACTTTTCAATGCATTTTACTTTTTGTCTGGTTTATTTCATTCAGAATCTCCCTGTTTTTGCTATTATCAATAGTTCTTTAGTTTTGTTAAGTAACTTTCTAAAACTTATTATCTATTCTCCTGTTGATATACGTTGGGGATGTTTTGACTATTACAAATGAAACCACTACTAACATTTGTGTACAATTCTCAGTGTGGATGTATACTTTTATTTCTTTGGAGTAAATATCTTGGCAGATGTGATTTAATTTTTTAAAAATATTTATTTACTTGCTTTTAGTTGTATACAGTGCCTTTTTATTTTTACGTGGTGCTGAGGTTTGAACCTGGGCCATGTATATGCTAGGTGAGCACTCTACGGCTGAGCTTTCTGCTTTCTTCTACAAGTTGTATAGATTTAACTTGCCAACACTTATTATTATAATAACCTTTTGATTATAACCATCCTAATAAATGTGAAGTAGTATCTCACTGAGATTGTACATTTTCCTAATGATGCTGAGTGTGTTTTAATCTGCTTATTGGCTTTTGAATATTTTCTTTTGAGAAATGTCTATTCAAATCCTTTGCCCATTCGTCCTTTTATATTGAACAATAAGAATTGCTTATATATTCTAGTTAAGTTATATTCTAGCTACATGAATTGTAAATATTTTCTTCGATGATTGTGTTTTTACTTTCTTTGATGATAGCTTTTGGAAGTTTTAAACTTGAGGTTCATCTTATTTTTTCTTTTGGTGCTTGGGCTTGTGGTGTCATATCTAAGAAGTCACTGTCTACTCCAAGATTTACCTATGCTTTCTTACATTTAGTTTTGATTCTTACATTTAGATGGGTTGTCCATTTTGAGTTCTTACATTAAGGTCTGTGGTCCATTTTGAAGTAATTTTTGTATGAGGTAGGGTTTAACTTAATTCTCTTGCATTAATGACTACACCATTTTGAAATATATTTTCATGTGAAATGCAATTCTAGGATGTCAGTGGGGTTTTTTTGTTTGTTTTGTTTTGTTTTGTTTTCTTTCAGGACTTTAAAATGTTGATCTACTATTTTCTGGCTTGCATGATTCTTGAATGAAGTCTTGTCTTTTTTACTTTTATTCC
This sequence comes from Tamias sibiricus, assembly GCA_025594165.1. Lineage (NCBI taxonomy): Eukaryota > Metazoa > Chordata > Mammalia > Rodentia > Sciuridae > Tamias > Tamias sibiricus. Next base: position 34,025,489 of record CM046669.1, read on the forward strand.
TTTATACATAATGGTATCCAATTTTTTTTCTTAGCCCTGGTTTTTAACATTTAGACATTTGTGTCATCCTCATCACTTTTCTTGTTCATTGAGATTTTTGAATCTGTGAGTATTCATCAGATTTAGAACACTTTCATTTATTATTTCTTCACGTGTGTTTTTCTCACCTTTATTAGGAACTACCATAACACATATATTGGACTGGCTGAAGCTGTGCATACTGATGCTCTGTTCATTTTAGTCTCTTTTATTTTGGAATTTTTATCGCTACATATTCAGTTTCTTGATATTGACTTCTTCAGTGTCAAATCTGCTATTAATCTCATTTAGTGTAATTTTCACCTTAGCCATTGTTTATATCTTTTTTCTCCTTTACATGCTTATGCTTTTCTATAGCATCTTCAATATATGATATACAACTCTATTAATGTCCTTTTATAACAACTCTATCACAGTGTCTTTATGATAATTTCTATTGATTTTCTTTACACTGTGGATTGTATTTTCCATCCTCTTTGCATGCCTCATACATTTTTATCGGATTCCACACATTGTGAATTTACCTTGTTGAGTACTGGATATTTTGTATTCTTTTAAATATTCTTGAGCTGTGTTCTGGCTTTGTTCTGGCATGCAGTGAACTGTCTTGGAAACATTTTTATCTTTTCAAGATTCTTTTTGGCAGGAGTTACCTTTAATCTTGGGCTAATTTTTTTTTTTTCGTTTTACTGAATATGTTAGTTAATGCCCTGTTTATTACAGATTTTTCCATTCCAGCTGGTGATTACAAAAATTGATCTCCATGCCAACAATCACCAACACGTTGCATCCTGTTCCTTTCTGAAGGTTCTTTCTCTGGCTTTACACGTGTTCCTATTGTTACTTAGCCACAGACTTCAGGGGAACCTGTCTATAGAGAGCTGGCGTATGCACACTCTTTCTCCCTCTGCAGTTCTCTCTTCTCTCCTTTATTCTACTCTGCGACTTATACCTGCATTGGCCTCTTAAGACTTTAAAATCCATCTCTTAAACTCAGGAGATTTTCTATTGGTGTTTCCCTTCCCTGGATGTGGCCTGAAAAATTCTTTCCAGGGAGTAAATTGGGATAATCCTAGCATTCATCTCACATGCTCAGTTTTATCTTAGGGGTCACTATCTTATGCTGCTTATTATCTAATATCTGAGAACTGTTGTTGTTTATATTTTGTCCAGTTTTTTTTCCAATATTTCATGTGAGAGGATAAATCTGTTGCCCTTCTTGGAGAGATGTAGTCCTCCATAAATGTTCTATGCTATTCTCTGGCACATCATTTACAATAGATGAGGTTCTTCCAGGTAATAGCAGTGTTAGGCCTTCTGAATCTTCCTAGGCAAGTGCCTTTGCAAGTTTGCAATGGTACATGTTATTATGCTGCCGATTATTTGTTTCAGATGTTTTTCTTGTCTCATTCAGATTGCACCTTGACATCAGGAACCCTTCATATCTTAGACTTTTATGTTCCCTCCACACAAACTGACACATTTACCTTTAACAATTACTCAACCCTTACCCAGTAAGAATTCCCCACCTTAAAATGAAGTATGCAACTGTTTGCAATTTACACCCTGTCAGTTCCATTCACCTTCCCCTTTCCTAACCAGAGGGATCATGGGGTGGGGGCCTGAAGGAACCTCTGGGGTCTGAGGGGGAGGGAGCTTGGAACCATAGACTAACTGTGGCAAGTCATGGGTGGGGTTTGATAGTTCAGAAAAGGAGGCACCAGACCAGGAATGGGGGTTGGAAGTGATGGTGAAGTGGAGTGGGCTGGTTCAGGATGGACCAGAAATGAGACGCTGAGGAAAGAAGCCAGAAAGGATCTTTTGGTGTGGCGGGTAAATGGGTGGGTGACGAAATGGAATCACGCGCAGGGTCACTTGTGAGGACACAGAAGCAAAGGCAGGTGATTGAACAAGGAAGGTAGCGTCCTAGTTGCCAAGGCAACGAGAAGAGCAAAAGGTCTCCGACTAGAGGAGGCGAAGGACGCAGCTCCCAGTCTCTTCAGTTGAACTTGCATTGACCCCCAGATATCCCTGCTGACCTGTCACTAGGGAAAGGCTCAAATCTTCCTTATTGCCGCCCTTCCACGCCTAGCTTATTGCCCCGCCCCCGGCGCTGTCTGCCAGGGGCAGCTGCCATAGCCGCCTCCACCTTGTCACTGGGCTCCCAAGGTGACCACAACATGGCTTCATGGCCTAGGTTGCTCTTCTGGCTTGTCATGCTCTGCCTGACTTGGCGAGAATCCGGCCAACCAGACCCCATCACCAGCTGGCGCTTCGCAAAACACAAAGTCTGCATAGATGATGAATGCAGCAGTGAGGGCAGGGGCGGGCAAGTGGCCCCAGGTGTTCACGGTGGCTCTACAGGGCTGCACCGGGCTCTGATCACTTGGCCCCCAGCCCTGTGGGCTGGGCTAGGAGGTCTCAGACCCAATGGGTGGGGCACGGGAGTGACAGACCCTCGGGACCCTGCATGGGTCCCCTCTGGCTCTGCTGGCTCCTGGGCCAGCTGGCCCTGGTGGTGGGGGGCTGCAACTCCCACTTGTGGCCAGCGTTTTATTTTTCCTCTACTGACTGAGGCGGGAGTTATGAAACCAGATTCCCCAGGGACAGCTCTCAGCTTTTCCCCTTCCAGGATCCACCTGGACTCCCAGGGGCGATGGGATTGCTTGCCATGCTCCTGGGGCTCCCCAGGCTAGATAGCAGAGTGCTTTTCTGTCCCCACCACTGGGACCTGGGCCGGTGCAGTATCAGGGTAGATGTACTCCAGGGCTTGGTGGCTGTAATCCCAGCAGGAGGTTATAGGTGGGGCTCCTTGGGAAAGGTGCATTGGCCCCTTGGCTCTTTTGCTGCACTGGGGTTTGGGCAACAAGCGCCCAGTCCAGGCACACAAGGTGTTCCGAGGTCTCCACCCCGACTTTGCTTCAATCCTGTCATTTCTGTGCATAGAAGCCTCCCTTCATATTGGAGGTATGGTAGCAGGCTGGCCAAAAATCTTTTGCTTTTGAAAGAGGTCAAGGATCTGCAAGGGCCACCTAGGAACTGCAGCCTTTTCTGTGCTCAGGAAGCAGATGGAATTGCTTCCCAGTTCTGCATTGGAGGTGGGCAGTAGGGAGGATGTAGCCTTCAGATTCAGATGAAGAGGTTTGTTGCAGTAGTAACAATAATAAATACACCAAGATTTTTATAATCCTATCCAGCTTTAGCCTCAGTCGCTGGTGTTGTTGGACTCTCTTTCCTATATGTTTACTGGCCCAGTGTAGTTCTTATGGCCTCCTGCTTGGTTTCTAGTAACCTTGTAACTTGCTGACAATGTTGTCCATAAATTGTAAGCAATACATATTTTTAAATATTTATGCTAAAAAGGCCAAGAAGTTTACCGTTGAGCTATTTATATCCAAATTGGTGTTACCAAAAACAAATTTTATAATTTGAATTGTTTGTTCCACTCCAATGAAGAAGATGATGTCTCCAATATATATTAAGCAATTCCTAGAGCTAATCCTAAGGCTGGAATAAATAAACACTCTGAAAAGCAAAGCAACTGCCATGATTTTTCCTTTCAGTTTTGGGTGAACAAAATCAGGCTATTATTATTTTGCCTTCCAGCATGGCAAAATGTTTGCTATTCTTTGCTGTCAAGCACTATCCTATGTGGGTTCCTCAAAACAAGTTACCTGGACAATCTCATCACTGATGCTTTCTCAGTACTGAGACATGGTGTTAGAAAGGTTCATGGTGGTAACTTAATTAGATGGCCTGTGCCCAAACAGATGTGACCAAACACAACAGGCGGGTCTATGTTGTGTTGTAGAAGTAGTGAGGTGTGTATGTCAGGTGTTCTTGTGTGCCTCCCAAATAGGTGCTCCATAGTATGCATTATGTTGTCACCTACTATATTACTGATTGATAAATCCTGCATGACCTAAGGGGGAACAAGAGAAACATTGCCATTTCCAATTCTGATGAGAATTCCTGACCATAAAGTGTCTTTCACCTTCAACTCCCTGTATTGTGAACTCCTTAAAGGCAGGTCAAAATCTTCTCATCTTTTACTTCAGTGCAAACACAGGTTTTGGTATAAGGCAAACACTCACTGATGGTTTATTGATTAAATAAAAGGATGTATGAATGAGTGAGTCATGTCATGTCATATCATGTCGTGTCCTGAGTGAGTTCGGGAACGGGAGAGCAAGTCATAAAATGGAACCCTTCGGTTGTCTCCTCTCTTCCCATCTTCTTTGTTTTCTTCAAGTTCAGAGGAGTGGGGGCTCCCCAACAAAGAAGGCAAATCCTACATCTCTCTCCCCATCCAGCCCATCAGAGAGCTCAGTGTGTCCTCAGTAAAGATAGATCACCATGACAACAGCAAGCGCCAGAGCAGAGGCAGCGCTGTGAACCTTGCTCCCCTTCCCTAGGAGCCTTGGAGGAAGCAGGTGCTTCTCATTGTTCTGTGTGAAGTTCACCTCCAACATGCCCTGGATCACTGCCCCATGGAGCACCCAACCCGTGATCTATCAGCCACTTTCATCAGGACTAGCTGGCAAGCGTGGTCTTCCAGCTGAGAAGCCTGGGAGATTCCTAGTGCCAGTCTGCCACAGACTTTAAAAGCAAAAGTCCTCTCATCAGCTCATGGGGTAATAATTAGGAACAAGTGCCTGCTTAGGAGGATGGAGATCATTACACTAACAATGTGGCGCGCGCGCGCACACACACACACACGCACACACACACACACACACACACGGAAGCCATTACACTAACAAGACTGCAAATGTAAACAATAGAGGTCCACAGTTTCCTGGCTACCACATTCTAATTCTGATGGTTTGTTAGTGCCAGTGAAATTTGGTTTCCTTTTGTCCCCTGCCACGCCCTGATCCCCCTGTGTGTGTGCTTACTGTGCCAGGAGTTCATCCTTTAACTACCCAGTCCCCACCCCAGGACCTTCCTTCACAGGATTTGCCAGGGAGGAGTGAGGGTGACTGTTGTGTTCAGGATCACATGGCTCCAAGATCACTGCTGTCAACCTCTCCAAAGATGGCTCACAGGTTAAGGGGACACCTGACCACCTGCCTAGCAGGACACAGAGAAGACAGGAATGGCGTGTCATTGGTATCAAATGACGTCAGGGTAGGCTGTGTTCTACACCTTTGCCCCCTAGTAAAAGATACTGCAATGAAATTGTAAGACAAACCCTCTGGACAATCTCAGATCTTCCAAAGTCACGTTTATGACTTTTCTGGAGCAAGTTTTCCTTTGCCTGGGAAACTAAAGGGCAGAGCTGTTCCCCACAGTGAGCAGTCTTATGTGCCCCTTGTGTGTGTCATTGCCAGCTTCTAGATATTTTTTAAATGCTTCAAGAAAATCAACAAATACCCCTAAACACTGCTGAAAGTATAGAATCTGACTTGCTCATGATGCAAGCTCTGGGCACATAAAGAACTTACTAATTGGGGCTGGGGCTATGGCTCAGCAGTAGAGTGCTCCTCTTGTATGTGTGAGGCCCTGGGTTTGATCCTCAGCACCAAATAAGTAAAATAAAGGTATTGTGTCCACCTGCAACTAAAAAAAAAAATTTTTTTTAAAAAAGAACTCAATTATCACTCATCACTAACTCATTCATTCATTCATTCAGAGACACTGAGGACCTGAAGATATACCTAGAGCAACCACTGTCTCTGTCCATAAGGAATGTCACAGTATTTTAAAGGTCTTAAAGTTTTAAAGGTCTTATCCATCTCAAGTCCCTGAAGCTGTTATAGATAATGTGCAGATGTTGTAACTACAGGATGACACTGGGAAGGGAACCTGTGGGAGATGGTGGTCCTGAGAGGAAGAGGGCACCAGACAGCTAGCCAGGTGGCTCTGCATTCCCTCCCTGGCTCCTGCACCTCCACTTTTTAGCTGGGCTTCACGTAGAACCTGGATCCCACTCTTCCAGACTGTTACTGTTTTGTTATGACCTCACACATGATACACACGCAGTGACTGCCACAACCTGAGCATTGGTACACACAGCACCCATATGCCACACTCCTCTATCCTGACCCTGAGGTGCTCCCAGAGTGAAGAGACCAAGGCTGAGTTGAGTCACATGTGGTGAAAACTCCAAGTGTATGCGGTTCACAAGCTGGTGTCACATTGTCAAGAGATGGACTCATTTGGGCCAGGTCACTTCTTCCATGTGGGCAGTGAGGAGAGTTCTAGGCCAGTGGCCCCCAGCCCAGGAGGAAGTCTATTCCCCAGAGCACTTACCCATACAGGAGAAGCTGTCCTCAGTCCTGCTGGGGGGACTGCAGTACCGCCAAGGGCCCAGCTGCTTTGCGGGAGGGGGCCAGGCTCCTGGTCTGTCTGTAACCTGTGAGACCGAGAAGCATAGATCATGCATGGCCTCAAAACCCCTCCACAGACTAAGAAACCCCTCTTTGAGCTTGGTTCCTTCCCTTTGCCACTGCTTTAAACCCTTCTGGGCCAGCAGGGCCTCTCTGAGGGGTATGTTCATGGGCACATCCTCTAGCAGGTGACAGGCACCTGCGTAAAGCTGGGCCAGCAGGAATTAGATACTGGAATGTCCAATACTAGTAGCCTTTTGGTGTCCTACCCAGTCATAGGAACGTGTTTCACCACAGGGCAAAAAGAGTTCCCAGCAACTCCAGGCCTTGGTTCCTTTCTTTTGCCATGGTCTTTGCCCTCAGGATGTGCACGTATACTATTGTGCGATTGCACACGGGAAGGGTTCCCTCTTGAGCTGAGGTCACTGAGTCCCGGTAGCTCAGGGGGTGTGCTCCAGCCTCTGTGGGCTTGCTCACCATTCAGGCATGGGCAGGTCAGGAAAGGAGGAGGAGGCTCAACCTGGGTCACAGTGACTCCTGGGAGGCCAAGTCCATGCTGGGCCAGTCATGGCAACAGGAAGGAAGGGTGAGTTCTCTGGACACCAGCTCCCAAGCACACACAGACCTCTGAGCACAACCCAAACCATATAATCGCTCCCAGGAACAAAGGCTGTGGGAGCTTTCATGACAGGCAATTACTCTGGGCTCTTGGAGCTGGCCTGCCCACCATCCGCCCACTGTCTCCAGCTAAATGGACCTTTTAAAAGCTTGGCAGGAGGGGGAGGGGAGGACTACAGGCAGGAGGAGAAATTGACAGGCTGGGCCAGGGGATCCTGGGAGTCTCTGAGGCTGCTGAGATTTGTCTTTCTTCAGGTTTCACTTTTTTCAACACCTAAATGTCTGGGACTCCGGGGCCAGCTCTGTCATGAATTCACTGTGCAACCTGGAAGGAATCTTTTCTCTCTGGTTCTGGCTTCCTTTACAGGATAAAGATGACCTTCAAGGTCCAGACCAGTGGGACAATCTGGAGTTGCATGAGGTGTCTTGCTACTTGGCTTTCTCCTCGCCTCTCAAGGCAGCGTGGTGTTCCCCTGTGTCTGTAGGCCTCTTGGATGGGTGCTGGGGATAAGGTGGGATGGGTGAACTCTCAGAGAAAGCAGGAGACCTCATCCTGGCCTGTGGGGGTGCTTGGTATCATGAGAACACTCACTTGACACAAACTGTCAAGGGACAAAGAAAAACTGAAGTTGATTGGTTTATTGGAAGAAATTAGTATGAACTTATGAATTTGAGTTTTTGAAATAAGAAATGCATCATATTGATGAGAAAGTAATAAAACATTCTACCAGGGAGAGGGAATGCTCTGTAACGTATCAAAGTGAACTGTCAGGGAAAGAAAATCCTTGGTAAGTGAAAAAAGGTAATGGCCATGGAGAAGCTGTCGCAGCCCTTTTCCAAAAGCTCGAAGGGAAGTGAGGTGAAAGATGTGACAGAATCACGTGAGACCAGAGGACCCAGCAGGAAGCCCAAGGGGCATACCCCTTCTCCTGTCCAGGGAGGCAGGTATTGAGAGGAGGTGGTGCATGCAGGAGGTCAGTTTCACTGGGAATGCCATGCACAGATCTTCAAAGAGAACTTGTTGGGGGAATAAGGCAGAGCAAAAATGACTATCAGATTTGTCCCCTGGAGAAGCAGGTCAGACCCAACCAGGTTAAAGACAGGGAAGGGAGCCCCAAAATCTCTGCTGCTGTCTTTACCTGGGGCTTTGAAGGAGGCCCAGGAGCTGGGGGCAGGGGCAAATTTCCATAAAAACAGGATGTCTGTGGATACTCAGAAGCAGATACTTAGAGCCCAGCCAGGCTCCCAACAGAGCTGCCTATGGCGGAGGCTCTCAGCCCTGCAGGGTATGCTGGGCCCCAGCCCATCTTCCTACACTGTCTCAGGTACCTGTGATCCTAATCTCACTCTTGCCTCAGCCATGATCCTCCAACCCTAACCCATGGCATGAAACAGGCAGAGTCTAGGGGTTGGGGGGATGGTGGCAAAGAAAACCCCTCTTGGGAAGATGTGATGTATTTCCATTTCTGTTTAAAATGCAAACATACAAAGAATATTTGCTGAATGAAGGCAACACGGTTCTGTTTAAGTTACACTGAAATGATCAGAGGAAACTATTCTGACCTCTTAAGAAAATGCCAGATTCTAAATATACCATGGGACTTGCAGAGTGGATAATGTAAAAATCTGAAACAATTTAATACCTTGACACTTTTTCCCAGAGAATGAATTCAAAATGAAGGGAATCGGGAGAGGAAAGTCAGAGAGTCACCAGAGAAATATTAAACCGAGAAAAAGGCCCTTCAAAGGAAGATCAGGCCCAGGGCTGTGGCTCAGTGGTGGAGCACTTGCCTGACATACATGGGACCCTGGGAGGAGGAGGAGGAGGAGAAAGAGGAGGAGAAGGAGAAGGAGAAGGTCTGCCCTGCATTTCTTGAGTTTCTTGAGGTTTTTCTTCAACTTCAGAATCTGAACCAAGAAAGTCACAAGGGACAGAAGTTGCTCCTTAGAGAAAGGGACATTGTTGCACTTCATGGACAGTATAGTCAGGCAGAAGGGATGGCCAGGGCAAGAACTCCCTTTAGCCACAGAATCAGCTAGAATCCCTGCAGGGAGTTCACTGCCTTACAGTCAAATTGTAATCCTCAGTTGCTGGAAGTTTCTTTCTATGGAGCCTCAAGTCTGTCTCAAACTAATATCTCCCCACCATGACGCTGAGTCAGTCCTTTGGAGCTGCACCAAGTAAATCTAATTTATCTTGTGACATGACAGCTCTCAAATATTTGAGAACAGTTCTCGAGCCCTCCTAAGCCTTTCCTTTCCAAAACAAACTTCTTCAGTTCTTTTAATCATCCTCATAACACCTTTTTTTGGATCCTTCACTAACCTGCCAGTCTTTCTCTAAATGTGTTTTTTGTGCGTCAATGTCTTTGTAAAATGCGGTGTTCATAACTGAATGCAGCACTCTAAAGGAGGCCTGAGCCTGTACAGAACAGAATGGGACTATTCACTTCCTTGTCCTGGACCACAAATAATTATTACTGGAATGTAAGAAAAACTGTACTTGACTTTCCAGAGATCAAGGCATGCGAGTTGGCTTCTAGTGAAGGTTGAAGCGCCTAGTGGTTCTCTGCCCCCATTCCCAGCCACGCTGATGCCTCAGAGGCTCCAGTATCTAGGGAACGATGTACAAGCTTTTCTATACCCAAAATATAAATGAGAGCACTCCTTACATTAGCACAGGAAAAAAAATAGGGAGCCAGTTTAGTCATGAAGTTACTTAATTTGCATTTGGGCATTTCTAAACCATATAATAAAGAGTGATTAAAATTTAGTTCATTTAATGCAGTCATTTTAATAAAGAGTTATTTTTTATTTTAAAATCATAGTTGGGGGCTGGGGATGGAGCTCAAAGGTGCAGCTCTTGCCTGGCGTGCACAAAGCCTTGGGTTCAACCCCTAGTGACACTAAAACAAATAAGCAAAAAGTTAAGCTGGGTACAGTGGCGCATGCCTGTAATTCTATCAATTGGGAGGCTGAGGCAGAGGATGGCAAGTTTGAGGCCAGCCTCAACAACTTAGCTGAATCCTGTTATCAAAATGAAGAGGGGCACAGTGGGGCAGGGAACGAACTGGGGATATAGCTCAGTTGTAAAGCACCAGTACTGGGGGCTGGGGTTGTGCTCAGTGGTAGAGCGCTCGCCTGGCATGCGTGAGGCACTGGGTTCGATCCTTAGCACCACACAAAATATAAAATAAAGATATTGTGTCCAGCTATAACTGAAAATAAATATTAAAAAAAGCACCAGTCCCAAAAAGTAAAGAAAAATCATAGTTGACTGTTTTACTATTCATTTAACTCGTGAAGAAGGTTAGAGAGACTGGCTTACTGACTATGTTGTTGTAAATACTGGTCAGCCATGGCCACTGCCAGTGGTGACAACACTTAATTATCTATTTGAGAAGTGTTGCTGACTGCCGAGACGCATACATAGTGGGTGAATGTGGGCGAATGTCCTCTATGAGTCGGGCAAGGCTAACCCGCCTACCACCCACCTGAGTATGGATCTAGCCGCCCCAGTATCCACAGTACCCTGATACATTGTTTCATCATTTCCCAGATGGCAGAAGAAAACATTTTAGGGGTACCTCCTTATCAGTCTCTGTTGCAGAGTCCTCAGAGTTTGGAAAGACCAGAGCTTGGATTAGGGTGCCCTTTTGTATTCTTGATTCATCTCAGTTTGCCAAACCCCCAGCTTTTTAGGCCTCTACCTGCCTAACTTCTTTTTCTATATGCTGGTGCCCTCTGCTCTCCCAGTCGCTTGTCACCAAAGACCCTCTCCTCTTTGGCCTTGATCCTGGATCCCAGCACCATTTTTCCCTCCTTCCTCCCCTGCCTGTTCCCCCAGCTCACCTGTACTGGAAGAGGGTCAAAGTGGCTGTATAACCGGCTGGCTCTGCTGATGCACGGAGGAGAAGCTAATGGCAGGGGTCGGGGATGGGCGCTTGCTCTGCATGGGGCTGCAGACTGGAGAGGAAGCCCCTGAAGCTATTTTGTCATCAGGCTCCAAAGACCTGAGGATCCCAGAAGTTTTGTAGTTTACGTCTCTTTGATCTTTTCCTGGGCAGCTAGGAGGCTTTCGACCTTCAGAAGTCCCTGGTATGTGAGTTTCTCCATGGCAGCTTGTCTGGGGTGGGCTCCTGCCCTGGATCTGGCGGGTTGGCATCCCCTCCTGGGCCTTCTTCTTACCTTGAGCCTCTCTGACTCTTCTGGACCCTGCCTGGCTGGAGAGGGCTGCTTTGAGGGTTACCCTGGGACTGCTCCAGGGAGAGCTGGGGAGGCTTTCTCCATCCTCTGCTGATTCCTTTGCTGCCCCAGCAGCCTTGGGGGTGCCTCTCCCATGGGAGACCTTGGGGGAGGAGTTTTTGGGAGGACCTGCAGCCTTGCCCAGTCTCGGAGAGGCTGCTCGTTGGGGGCTGAGGGCCAGGCCAGCCTGGCATGGCCGCAACTGGGGAAAACCACCTGGTGTATGAATCCTGGTCTGGGACGATGCTCAAGGCACAGGAATGGAGGAGGCATAGTGGGGGCGGCTGGCAGAATTCACGTTGGCCATCCCATTCATGGTCAGCGAGGCTGGCAGGGTGGACTACTGTCCTGCAGGGAGAGGGGAGAGAAGGAGATCATCAGGTCCTGACCCAAGCATCTCCCCCAAGGAGAGAAGCTTGGGCATGGGGAATGCTGCGTTCACATCCTGACCAGGCCACATCCCTGCACCTCTCTGCTCAGAAGAGCTGTTGCAAGGCTCCCATGCAAACTCACCTGTGAAAGTGCTTTCTGAAATGCAGTACACTCTATAAATTAGCTTTATTTAACTTTCCTTGACTTCCTCCCATGGACTGGGGACAGTGTCTCTTTCCCACAGACTCCTCCCTCTCATATCTTTCATGGTACCTTGAATCTAGAAAGCCCTGTTCACAAAAAACAAACTCCCTCATGCCCTCAGCCTCATCTTGGCCTGTTCCTTCTACTCACACCTAGCTGATTCCTGGCTCTTCCCTGCAACCTCTCCAGTGGAACAGTCTTCTTCCACATGACATGGCTCAGAGGTGGAACAGCCAGTCACAGTTCCCCATCATAAACCTGTAACTGGTACTCTCCCTGAGGCTCCTGCCACCTGGCTCCTACCATTCTCTGGTCCCCCTCATTGATGCCACCTCTCCTGGCCCCACCCTGCTATCCCCTGTCCCACAGTCAATGAGGATTTGGGCACTCTGCTCATAGTCTTCAACTCCACCCATTCCTTACCAACCTCCTGCCTGGGCAAAACACTTCTGCTGCCTCCTGTCCCCTTTGTCTAGCCTCAGAGACTGTCCCACTTTTGTTTTCAGAGGGTTCCCTCTATATACCTTCTCCCAACAGCACTCGATCCCTTCTCCTCCAAACCTTGATCCATTAATTATTCTGTCTCTCCCCCAGATCTCAGCCCCTTCCCCTCTGCTAATTTCCCCATCCTGTCATGTTAATTAATGAATGACTCACGCTCATTTCAAAGGTTTTTGCAGCAGTTCACAAAGACACATGCAATCGATTCCAAACAGATTGAGGAGTCAAATGTGAAAAATGAAGCTTTTATAGTTTTCAGAACACATGCATGAAGATTTACATGATTTTGTTATGGACAAGCCCTTTCTAAGCACCACATCAAAGACAGAAATCATAAAGGAAAATACTGATATTTTTTTCATACATAAAAATGAAAACCTCTGTATGGACAAAATAGAAACCCCTTTTAAGAGGTTTGAAGTATCAGAAAACCATAAGAATATTTGCAACAGGTATGAAGAACCAGGAGTTTATTCCTTTACAGATGGGAAGTTTTACTAAATCAATTTTAAGAAGCAAACACTCTGAAAATTGTAGCAAAAGACACCCAGAAACTCATGAACTAATAAACATAATTGGCCAGAACAATACTAAGACAAAAGGCTCTATTAGAAATTTAAGAAGTGAAAATTAAATAGGTTATCATTCGTTGCTATCAGATTTACTGTCTTTTTTAATATTTATTTACTTTAGTTGTACACAATGCAATGCATTTGTGTGTATGTGGTGCTGAGGATCGAACCCGGGCCGCGCACGTGTGTTCTTTCCCCCTCCTACTATCCCTGGAGATGACTAGGGTGCTTGAAAACCACTAAATATCTTTCCTTGTTTATGACACAGACACCCTCCCATCCTCCCTGTCCCTTAGCCTCGTCTCTTTATAGCAATGACATGAGTAGTGCTGAACAGGAATCAGAGCAGGCTCCAGGAAGCTGGCCGGATGCTCCCCCTCCTCATCAGGGGGCTCACGGCAAAGCCTTTGGTTTCTTAGAGACGCAAGAGTCCTGGAGAGCAGCTCTGGGACTTGAGCATCTGAGTGGGCCCTGGTCCTGGGCTGGGTTGGCAGGCTGCCATGGACACAGAGCTGTCCGGGGAGCCATCCTCCTGCACCAAGCGTGGCTCGGGAGGTCATGGAACTCTTGACATTCATTTAGTGCCCCGTGGTTTATGAGGGGCATGTGGAACTGGAATAGCATCCGGAACAGAGGGGTGGAGAGAGAGGCAGCCAGGGAGAGGTTAATGGATTAGGGTGACCGTATCCCAGAGTGAAGGTCAAGGGGAGGCTGGCTAATGGGCTTTGCAGATACAAAGCCTTTGTTCCCCATTCCCACTAAAAACAGGGCCTTGGAAAGGGGAGTCTCCTCCCAACCATAAAAGTCAGGGTTGGACATGAGAAAATGAGAAGTGGAAGATCTGGAAGACCTGAATCATGTGAGACGTGGAGTCTGATCTTCTGAGCGCTTAGGGGTATTGTGTAGGATTCTGCTTCTTGGGGGCTCCATGCTGGCCGGCTGAGCCCAGGGTGCTGAATGGTGGGGGAGGGGTGACTGCCAGCAAGCAGAGAGGGGACCTTACTCTCCCTTGTGTTAAGTGGAGCCAACAAAAGCCCTGGCCCCGTGAACATTTCCCGATGAAGAGTGGATCTCTCCTCATCCCATTACCTCCTCAGTCATGGTCATCTGTCCAAGGCAGGGGATGATATGATGACCTCTATAGGGCTTGGCCAGCTGCAGGATCAGCCCCCAACAGAACAGCTCTGTCCTCTCACCTACTGTGTCCCGATACTGAAGAATCAGACTCCTGGTGGCTAGAATCCAACCAGGCTGAAATGCCACTGCCTTTACAGATCACAAAATGGCAGCACGGTGCCTGCCCTCAACCATGGCTCTTATTTCCATGATCTCAGCTCCTGCTAAGAGATGGAAAAGGTGTTTTATAGATGATGAACTTGAAGTTCAGAGTATGAGAGAAACAGTCCCAGTCACAGAGCTGCCCGGAACCCTTCAACTTTCTGTTCCTGCTGCCCTAACTCAGGTCCTTCCTATTTCTCACCAGGATCTTGTTCTCCGGGCCCCACCCTGGCCCGTCCACTCACACCATTTCTACACTGAGGCTGGAGGACCTGGTCAAATGGTGGCTCTGACCATGAACCTCCCATGCAGTAAAATCAAGCTCCTTGGGGGGGCCTCTAAGACCGTCCACTACTTGAATCCCTGTGTCTCCCGGCCTCCTCTCCAGCCCTCTCTACCTCGAACGTCAGCCTCAACTTCTACTGACAGGTTCTCACTTACTTACGTGCCACGAGGCTTCAGACCTTCTTAAATCAGTGTTCATACATGCTCAGGTTCCCTTGGATGTCATCCCTTCCAGGAAGGCCTCCTTGACCTTCCATGAGGCGCTGAGCAGCCCGAGCATGCACTGCATGGGGGCCTTGCTCGTGACCTATCCTGAGCTGCTCTCCAAACGCCCCTGCTTGGAGAACACTTGGCTTTGAACGCTTGGCTCCTGGCCCCACGCCTGGCACAGGCTACACATCAATATGTGAGGAGACCAGGACGACTCCTCAACTCCCTGGCGCCTGCAGGTGGATTTGCTCCCTCTCCCTTCCTCTGCTCTCCCAAGGCCCCGGATAGAGTTGGGCAGGAGATGGCCCAGCTCAAAGGGGACATGACAGCCTCACCTCATCTCCCTCAGCCAGGACGCCACAAGGCCAAGAGGAGGACATGATGCCTGGCTGGCTAGGAAACAGATCAGGAAATCATCCGTGTGAGACAGGAAGAGGGTGGAGCATGGGTGCAAGCTTCCTAAGGAGGGGGAGGGAAGAAACCTGCCCCCTCCCCTGTTGCTGGACATGGCTGTCAGGTCATCCCAGCTTGGACCTCAGCCCAGTGGAACAGGGGCTCCTGCAACAGGCATGACCAATACCTGGCTGGAAGCAGCTAGGGCCAACTCAAGTGCAGCTGAGCCCTGGGTAGGGGGCCTGAGTCTGAGAGATTGTGCAAACAGCACTTTCCCTGCTCACCTTCGAACAAAGAGACTCTCTAGGCGCATTTGTCCACATCAGACCCGAGTCATGGCTAAACAGCGACAACTACTATAGCCTCCCTCCTCGGCCTCTTCTCTCCAAGATGACCCTGCTGTACGTTAAGAGTGATAAGATGATCAGATCCAGGGAGAAGCCTTAGAGACCTTTGAATCCAATATCCAGCTTTTACAGAAGAGGAAATGGACAGGTTGGTCCATTCGTGCCCACAGTAGTAGTACCAATAGGGCAGATACCACACTAAGGCCAGAAAGCTGTCTAATGACTGCATGGGCGTGGTGGGCTTTACCACTGAGCAGAATTCTGTCCAAAGCCTCCTTTCTGCATCATCCCTGAGTGGGAATGGATGGGGCATACCCACCTTCCAGCTGCTAGGACAAGCCCTCTATACCCTTACCAACAGGAATATCATTAGTGCAAAAGGTCTTGTTTTGATTACTAAATTTTGGAATCATTAATATTTTTACCTTGGGTTCTATTGGGAGAGGTGTTAACTATTCCCACAGTTGAGAGAAGAAGTCCCTATAGATCAGTCAGAAGGGTTACAAATGGTTGTGAACCCTGGATAAGTGGCAAGGGCCACAGGGAGACATTGCCTGTGCATCCACAGGAAAGGCTAGATCTTCGTCAAAAGCAACACACTAATGACCACAGATCACATGAGGTCTCTGCTGCTCCCTGATGCCAGGGTTGAAATCCACCAATCTGAAGCAGAGCAAGCTGTGGAGAGCATCTTTGTCCAAGAGGTTGTATTTATACTACGAATCAAGACTATAGTTGCAGAGACTGGTTTTTGGATTCTGTTACTCAGAAAATTTTAACAAGATAATAGCTTCTTAGACTTGGATCTGATGATTCGTAATGTTAATAATATCCCCTTCTGAAGGAGCCCTAATTAGGAAGGGCTGTTGTAGCTAGCTGGAAGCCATGGGTTCCACCTGATATGTATGTGACGCACCTGTAGGCACCCGCAAACCTGAAGGTATATAACCGGGTGAAAGCGGTCCGAGTTAGGAGAACGGAGAATTCAGTCAGCCGGGCAGTCACTCGGTCGGTCAGAAGAATCAGAGCGGCCAGAACATAGGCAGAGCGGTTACAGAAGAGAAACCAGATAGAAGAAGTAATGACTGGTCAGAGTTAGGCCGAGACTCCTGAGGAAGACAGAAGACAGAAGAAAGAAGAAGGAAGAAAGAAGAGAGAAGAAAGAAGCTCTAATCTTTCTCTAAGCTAAGCTCTAACTCTAACTCTAAGCTAAGAAGACAAGAAGAAAAGCTCGCTTTAATCTTTCTCTCTAAAAATCTTTCTTTCCCTCTCTAAGCTCTAAGAAAGTAGAAGTAAAAGTAGTAAAAGCTTAACTCTGCCCCCGAGAGTTTTTATCCCGGTTTACGGTACCAGGCAGCTTACACCCTTCAATGATCAAGGGGATTTTTATAATTTGTTTAGAAGCAAATATGAAGTGTAGTTGCTGTACTTGGTATTGATCATATTTTTCGGAGGGGAACTTCCAGTATTTTTGCATAAAAAGGAGTCTTTTTTTTTTGTAATTAAAAATTCAGTTAAACTTAACCACATTTTAATCTTGTATATAATTTTGTAAATTCTTTATTTGGTACCAGGGATTGAATTCAAATGTACTCAACCACTGAGCCACAAACCCCATCCCATTTTGTGTTTTATTTGGAGACAGGGTCTCAATGAGTTGCTTAGCACCTCACTGTTCCTGAGGCTGACTTTCAACTTGCAATCCTCCTGCCTCACCAAAAGCAAGAATAGATACTCGACAACATCAACACAAACTGCATAAGGGGACAAATGTCAGGGTGGAAAGCAACCTCAACACAGGAGAAAACACTTGACAATTTTAATTTCCAAACTATGTAAGAAAGTCCTAGAGTTTAATAGCAAAAATGTTAATAATCCAATGAAACCATGGGCAAAAGACTGGGAGAGACATCTCTGCAAGGAGACCTAGCCTTTTATGCAGCCCCCAGGAAAGGAATGGGTGTTAGCAGGGAAATGGTGCCCAGTGACATTCCCCCAGAACCTGAGTTCTGATCCCCAGCTGGTGGGGGCCTTCATTACAATGATCAATTTCATGGTAAAATTTAAAAAATTTGCCACAATAGCAATACACACCTCACATCTGGCATACCTGCAGAAGAGACATGACTAAGACATGGTCCCTGACTCTCAACTTTTTGGAAGAATTGTTTTGAAGATCCTGCAGAACGCAGAGCAGGTACGTTTGTGAATAAGGATTTATGTCCTGATAAAGTCTATTTACTTACTTTTGTTTTCTTTTTGGTGGTGTTCATTTATCTTTTTTTTTCTTCTTCTTCTTTTTGGAACAGGGATTGAACCCAGGACATTGGTATGAGAGGGAAGCACTTTGCTGCTTGGCCACTGAGCTGCTTCCTAGCCCATTCATTCTCAGCGTGGGAATTTGGGGTTGATGTTATGAATGAATCTACTATATTCATTCATTAAAAAAAAAAGTGACCAATAGCATGTGTCAAATGTAGTTAGTGTAACTTTGGACAAATACCATTGGTACTTTTTTCAAATCTTAATTAGCATAAGTTGGGACCAATAGCAGTAGACCAAGTGCTATATAAATCCCTTGCAAGGTGTTCTGAGGGAGAGAAGTTGCTGTGGCTGGCGGGGTTGCTTCACTGGAGTTCCCTCCTGAATCTTACCCCCCACCCGGAACTGGTTCATCGAGTTAGAAGAGACTGCAGAGAGAAGAAATGGCTGATGATCGACTGGGGTCTGCTGCAACACTGGATGGTATGGCCTGCCATTAGGAGTTAGGACTGTTGGCTGCAGAGGCCTGCCCCTCGCGCAGAACCCTACCTTCAGCAGAAGAGGTGGCTTTTCACGTCAGAGCTCCTGTTTCAGAGGTATTGTAATGTTAGGTAATTAGTGTATAACTACTTCAGTTTGTTAATTTTTAATTTAAATTTTTAATTTAAATGTTACTTTTAATTTTTAATTGATGATATTGGAGAAAACTTACGCCAGAAAAAAAAGCTGGCCGGCGCCATTTCTGCCTGGGCGCATGAGACTAGACCCAAGAGAGAGCAGACGGGGTTAACGCTATTGTGTGTATATATTGTAGCTTCTTGTAAAACTGCTTGCTGTGATTTCTTGTGAGTGTGTGTGTGTGGTGTTAGAAGTTGCAGGAGACAGAGAAAAAGAACTTTTTCGTTTCCATCCTGCCTCCGGGTTTCCTCCCGCGGCGCGGTCGTTCTGGGCTGCAGATCACTACAGGCGACTACAGAATTTAGCATTATTTTCTGTTAAGCATTGATTAAATGTAGATTATAAATAGAAAAATTACTACATTTCATGGTATAATTTGAACACTTGATATGAGGATTTTTTCTCCCAGTGATATAATACCTTTCCTTCGAAATCATTTATACTTTTAAATAAGGAATTCAAACTTTATCCAAATTTATTTAATTGCTGTCAGTTAAATTCTATAAAAGGGTTCAGGATTTTTTCTTTCATGATTTTCCCATCATTTTATTTGTAGTGTTCTGTTGCTTTTTTAAAATTTTACATATTTTTCAAGTGGCCATGTGCTTCACTAAGTAGAGCTACATTTATATTGACTTGAACTGCTTCACAAAAGTTGGGAGTTTGGAGGAAAATCAAACTAGTAGAGGCTTTACAATTGAGAACAAATAAAAAAGGAGAGAGAGAAACAATAATATTAATCTACTACCACTGAGTATCTAATTCTTTGGCATGCTATTCAGAGCTTTTCTTTCTAACCTCAGTGTTTATTTCCAGGTTCATTTTTTAGCATGCATGTGTAGAGATCCTGCTAAGGGCCAATCAGGGAAAACTGGGATATAAAAATTAAAAGGATGTTTTCAATCATTTGATAAATACTTATTGTATGTATGCTACATATTGGGCACTATTCCCTAGATTCTGGAGGTGTGGTAGTGAATAAGACAGAGGATCTTTTTTCTTATTGTTCTTGTAGTCACATTAGGGGCACCACATGATAAATCCAAAATCAAGTAAATATTTTCAGATTACTTAAATTGATGAAAATATTACATTTATTCAAAGGTACGAGTCTGTGACACAGATTATTCTCAGACATGTATGAATTAACTAAACCAAGAAGGGAGAAGAGGCAGAGAGGGCTTGGTGAGCAAAACTCCTGAGATTGGTAGCAGCTTATTACATCTGCATTGATGGAAGGATGGAATTAGAGGCGAGAGGATGAGGGAGTGACATCAAGTAGGTACCTGATACGTTTTTGCTCAGCAAATTAGACTTTTTTCGGAGGAGCGGTACTGGGGATTGAACTCGGGCACTCAGCCACTGAGCCACATCCCTAGCCCTTTTTTGTATTTTATTTAGAGTCAGTAGGTTTTTACTGAGTTGCTTTAGCACCTCACCATTGCTGAGGCTGGCTATGAACTCACGATCCTCCTGCCTCAGCCTCCAAGCTGCTGGGATTACAGGCACGTGCCACTGTACCCGGCCAAATTAGACTTTTACTACCATGTTTTTCAGTGTGTGTGTGTGTGTGTGTGTGCATGTACATGCACAGCTTCAGCCAGTCCAATATATGTGTTATGGTAGTTCCTAATAAAGGTGAGAAAAAACACATGTGAAGAAATAATAAATGAAAGTGTTCCAAATCTGATGAATACTCACAGATTCAAAAAGCTCAATGAACAAGATAAGTAATGAAGATGACAGAAATGTCTAAATGTTAAAACCAGGGCTAACAAAAAACAATTGAATACCATTATGTACAAAGGAATAAAAGTAAAAAGAATTCATTCAAGAATCATGCAAGCCAGAAAATAGTAGATCAACATTTTAAAGTCCTGAAAGAAAAAAAAAATGAAACACTGACATCCTAGAATTGCATTCCACCTGAAAATATATTTCAAAACAATGTAGTCTTTAATGCAAGAGAATTAAGTTAAACCCTACCTCATACAAAAATTACTTCAAAATGGACCACAGACCTTAATGTAAGAACTCAAAATGGACAACCCATCTAAATGTAAGAATCAAAACTAAATGTAAGAAAGCATAGGTAAATCTTGGAGTAGACAGTGACTTCTTAGATATGACACCACAAGCCCAAGCACCAAAAGAAAAAATAAGATGAAACTCAAATTTAAAACTTTCCAAAGCTATCAAAGAAAGTAAAAACACAATCATCGAAGAAAATATTTACAATTCATGTAGTTAGAATATAACTAGAATATATAAGCAATTCTTATTGTTCAATATAGAAAGACAAATGGGCAAAGGATTTGAATAGACATTTCTCAAAAGAAAATATTCAAAAGCCAATAAGCAGATTAAAACACACTCAGCATCATTAGGAAAATGTACAATCTCAGTGAGATACTACTTCAAATCTGTTAGGATGGTTATAATCAAAAGTTGTAGAAGAAAGCAGAAAGCTGTTTGTGACCTTCAGTTTGGCTGAGATATTTAAAACTAACACACACACACACTGTGTGTGTCTCTCTCTTCTCTCAGAAATAAATCAATAAATCAGACGTTAAACCTTTGGCTCAATCTGGGTGCGGGTTGCAAGCTGTAATCCCAGCGGCTTGGGAGGCTGAGGCAGGAGCATTGTGAGTTCAAAGCTAGCCTCAGCAAAAGTGAGGCACTAAGCAACTGAGTGAGACCCTGTCTCTAACTAAAATACAAAATAGGGCTAGGAATGTGGCTCAGTGGATGAGTGCCCCTGAGTTCAATCCCTAGTATCAAAAACAACAATAACAACAAAACTTTGGCTCTTCTATATTCATTATTATGGAAATGGAAAAGTAAACCAACAGACTAGGAGAAAATATTTGCAAAACATGTATCTCATAAGAGAATGATATCCAGAATGTATGAATAATTCTTGCAACTTTTTTTTTTTTTTTTTTTGGTGGTACCGGGGATTGAACTCAGGGGCACTCGACCACTGGGCCACATCCTCAGCCCTTTTTTGTATTTTATTTAGAGACAGGGTCTCACTGAGTTGCTAAGTGCCTCACCATTGCTGAGGCTGGCTTTGAACACGCGATCCTCCTGCCTCAGACTCCCAAAGTGCTGGGATTACAGGCGTGCGCCACCGCGCCCGGCTGTTCTTGCAACTTTTTAATAAGAAAAATGACCCAATTTGAAAAGATGGGCAGAAGGTTTTTTTTTTTTTTTTTTTTTTTAAATATTTTATTTACTTTAGTTGTACACAATGCAATGCATTTATGTTTACATGGTGCAGAGGATCGAACCCGGGCCGCGCACGTGCGAGGCGAGCGCTCTGCCGCTGAGCCACAATCCCAGCCCCCAGAAGGTTTTTTCTTCACCAAAGTAGATACAAATATGGGGAATGTGCACATGAAAGGATATACAACATAATTTGTCATTAGTAAAATGCAAATCAAGACTACAATATTATTACATATACAGTAGAATGAATAAAATTTAAGACTGACCATAACAAATGTTAACAAGGGTGAAGACTATGCTGTCTCTCATAGAACTGCTGGCTGTCATATGTAGTATAAACAATGGCACAAACTGTTAAAAATCTGTTTGGCAGTTGCTTTAAAAATTAAATCATGGGGTGGGGGGGCTGGGGTTGTGGCTCAGCGGTAGAGCACACACCTAGCACGTGCATGCCCCAGGTTCAATCCTTAGCACCATGTAAAACTAAATGCACTGTGTATAACTAAAGCAAATAAATAAATATTTTAAAAAATTAAATTATGGGGCTGGGGTTGTGGCTCAGCAGTAGAGTGCTCCCCTAGCACGGGTGTGGCCCGGGTTTGAACCTCAGCATCATGTAAAAATAAAAAGGCATTGTATGCAACTACAAGCAAATAAATAAATATTTTTAAAAAATTAAATCACATCTGTCAAGATATTTACTCCAAAGAAATAAAAGTATACATCCACACTGAGAATTGTACACAAATGTTCAGTGGTTTCATTTGTAATAGTCAAAACATCCCCAATGTATATCAACAGGAGAATAGATAATAAATTTTAGAATTTTACTTAGCAAAACTAAAGAACTATTGATAATAGTGAAAACAGGGAGATTCTGAATGAAATAAACCAGACAAAAAGTAAAATGCATTGAAAAAAATTTTTTTTGTGTTTTTTTTTTTTTTTTTTTGTACTCCCTAGTACAAACTCCAGGGTTGCTCTTCTGCTGAGCTACATCCCCAGCCTTTTTTATTTATTTATTTAATTTATTTATTTTGGTACCAGGGATGGAACCCTTGAACACTCAACCACCGAGCCACATCCCCAGCTCTTTTTTGTATTTTATTTAGAGACAGGCTTCTGCTGAGTTGCTCAGGGCCTCATTAAGTTGCTGAAGTTGGCTTTGAACTCTCAATCCTCTTGTCTCACCATTCTGAGCCACTGGGATTACAGGGGTATGCCACCATGCCTAGTTTAGTTTTTATTTTGAAACAGGGTCTTGCTCAGTTCCCCAGGTTGACCTCAAACTTGGGATCCTCCAGCCTCAGCCTCATGAATATCTGGGATTACAGACTCTGCCACCACCTCCCAGCAGATTTAGCTATATTTAAAGGTAGAAAATTATAAACCGGGTGAATCCTAATAAAGGTATTAGTAAAAATAAAATAAAATAAAAGCACTATGCTTGGTCACAATATGATTAAGTCAGAAAATAACAACAAATATCCATTTCTCTGTCAGGTTGGCCAGCACAGTATCATTTCCCACTGGGTTTCAAAGGGTCTCCTTCCTTCTTTCCCTCCTTCCGTTCCTTCCTCCCTCCCTTCCTTAGTTTTGGTGCACACACGCGCAAACGTGTATGCGTGTGTGTACACCAGTATTATCTTCTGTGCCAGTGTAAGAGGTCTAAGCAATGGATCAACCTTTACACCTGTGCCCAATCTCCAGAGTGGCAATGCCTAAAAGATAAACAGGCCTTTTTTGCTAATGCCAGTTTCCTCTTTAGTACGACTAAGAGTAGTGAGAGGGTGGCAAGGGCCCTATCCTGCTACAAAATAAATGCTAAAATGTATGTTGGTACAAATGGTAAACATTAAAGAATTAAAAGTAAGAGCTGGGTCTTGGAATTTGAGCTGGACCTTGATAAGTACATAGGATTCAGATTCTAAAATGAGAACAAAAGGCAAGTGAATTAAACAGCATAAGAAAAGACTCAGCACAAAGGAGTATGCTTAAAGGACAGTAAGGACACCTCATTTTGCTAGAATGAAAGGATTCTACAGAGTAAAGGATGACAAATTTGTGTGCTTAGGATGGGTCAGATTAGGAAACTCTGAAAATCAAGCATAAAGACTTAGTAGATTAAAAATGCAGAAATCTAATAGACTTTAAGTACAGGAATCATATAACTTAAGTGGAATTTAAACAAGTTTCTTGTCCTAAAAGCCAGGGAAGATGAAGGTTTGGGCTAGGCATGACCAGTAGGGCTAAGGCCCTCCCCACAACTAAAAGTCATGCGAAGAAAACTGTACTAATGGGACTGAGTCATATACAAGGCAAGGTCTTCCGACAGCATCTACTGTTTGTCTAGCCCTGACAAATATTATTCCACTTTCAATTGTAAAAGAAATAAACTCAAATAGCTGAAATTGCCACTAATATATGGCACGAATATGAGTTCCTCTTTTCTGTTCTGCCTAGTTTACCTTGGCATTCTTTTCATGGAAGCCAAATATTTGGTGTGTTGAAATAAATGCAGAACAGATATTGGGGATATGTGGCCTGTACATCTCAATCACAGTGCACTGCTTGTCTTTAACCATTAAGTTTTCAGGTATAAATCACTTCCTTACCAGAACAACAGTAGTAAGGAATGTAGCCAAAAGGATTATAGTTAAGAGTCAGAAATCTAATTGTGTGACTGTAGGCAAATCATTAAATTTTCTGAGTCTCAGATATTTCATCTATACAAATAGGGGCCAAAGTTAAAACTTTATAGTTCATTTTTTAAGAAGAAAATGAGATAATATATAAAAGATTGCCCATTTATGTGTTTTAAATAATTAAACAGCAAAATTCTGGACTGTTATAGCCAATATAGACAATTAACAAAGCAACAAAGGTAATCAATGCTTTCATCACCAAGGAAACATTTTTAGATACTGTCTACTCTGGAAACTGTTCTCTTCTCACTGAAAGAAAGCAAGGCTGATGACATCCTCCCAAGGTGTGCTTGGAAGATCACAAGCACCTTTTGGAAGAGACAGGGAGAGTAGAGAAGGAAAAAAATATGTTCTTTAGGATAACATACAGTCCACCAGAACATACATTAAAGCAAAGCAAACCCTCCTGAATCTTTAGCATTTTAATTGATGCTTGCAGTATAAAATTAGAAATGGGGCCATAAACATTATTATGAAGACTATGCTCAGGGGGGACACTAAATGAACATACATGGAAAAGTACTCTGCGATTAGTATGAAAGCTCATTCCTATCCAAATCCACATGAAATTTGAAATGGTGTGGAATATATAAGAGCATCAGTGAATGACATCAAAGCCAAATGATGAAATAGAGAATCTGAACGTGATCTTTCTCTTATTTCTAACCGATTTCTTAGAACTACCAATAGAAATATGATATTAGCTACACATGTACATTAAATTTTGTAGAAGTCACATTTTAAAACCAAAACAGGTGAGCTTCATTTAATAATACATTTTATTTAATTCAACAACATATCCAAAATGTCATCCTTTCTAACTTGTAATCAAAATAAAAATATTACTGTTATTTTACATTCTTCATAAGAAGTCTTTGAAATCTGACGTGTGGCATATCTCAGTTCAAACTGGGCACATTTAAAGACAGTCATAGCATAAGAAAGTAGGGATTGAAAATTAACACTAGGCCACACCATATATTTGTACTTACTTTAAAGAAAAACCAAGTTTAAAAGTATGTTTTAGGTTTTAAAATATTTTTGGTCAACTTGGTACTTACTCAGAAGCGAGAATGATTGAAGGTATCTCAACACTCCCCCTTTTTTTTCAGTCAAAGGTTAAGATTTCTGATGCAATAGCTGAGGATTGTGCACTCTCATTTCAGATGAATCTCAAGTCTGTAATCAAAAAGTGTAAGTCATCATTAGGTTCCTACACTTCTCATTCTTTTATTATTTTTCATTGTTATCTTAAATATATTTACTTCTTCACAAAGAAATAAATAATTATGTTTCAATGGATAATAAAACAATTCAACTGCATCCCTTTTCTTTTTAGGTAGACCTATTGGTGCAAACAAGTAACCTGGGTGTTCTCTTTTTCTTTGCTACCAAGGATTGAACTCAGGGGCACGCAACCACTGTGCCACATCCCCAGCACTATTTTGTATTTTATTTAGAGACAGGGTCTCACTGAGTCCTTTAGTGCTTCACTTTTGCTGAGGATGGATTTGAACTCAAGATCCTCCTGCCTTAGCCTCCAAAGTCTCTGAGATTCCAGGCATGCTCCACTGTGCCTGGCATCTGCTCTGTTCTCTTAACTGCAACTGTGTTTGCCTTGCAGTTGTAAGAGACCACGACAGGTTACTTCCTTGCACCAGTGTTCCTTAAACTCTATTGGTACTTTGGTTTGAACTATTCCTACTAGATACAGGTTATATAATATCCCTGGCCCTGGCCAAAAAAATATTAGTAGTTTCCTTAGTCATGGTGAAACAACAACAAAATACCCCCAGGTATTTCCAAACTTGTCTTGATAAGAATGGTATCACCCTCCCAGTTTGAGAGGCACTGCTTGAAACTTTAGTTAAAGTATGATCATTTAACAAAGCACTGTTGGTTGTAAGTGAAATACTTATCAGTTAAAAAGAAAGGATGATAAAAATCAACATTTAAGGCTGGGATCCATGATGCACACCTGTGGCTCTGGAGAGAAAGGCAGGAGGATCATGAGTTCCAAGTTAGCCTGAGCAATTTAGCAAGGCCCTAAGTAACTTATGGCTCAGCGGTGGATCACTCGCCTAGCACATGGGCAACCCGGGTTCGATCCTCAGCACCACGTAGAAATAACATGCATTGAATAAAACACATTGTGTACAACTAAAAGCAAATAAATAAATAAATAAAAAAAGAGCCTATCTCAAAAAAAAAATGTAAACAAGGGCTAGTGATGTGGCTCAGTAGTTAAGCATCTAGATTTAATCCCTTGTACCTATCCTCAAAAAAAATCAACATTTAAAAAACTAGAAGCACTAAAACCTCAAAGAAACCCAAAGTCCCTTGTAAACACAAATGACTTTGCTTCCACGGTTTTTTTGCCTTTTTTCCTCCACTTTAAGCTAACACCATCTTAAAAAATGTATCACATTTTTAAATTTATTTTTTCTGACCTCTAGGAAGTATCTTACATTTTTCTACTTACTTTTTCCAAGACTTATTCCTTCTTTTGCACTGTGTAATCTTAAATTTAAATCTGAATGAGTACATTGATTTCCTTTGTGTTAATAGTCAAATTGTGATACAATCTGAATTATTGAAATGTATATGGAGAGGTTTCTTTCCTTATTTTTTAATGAAAACTCATGCTTTTTAAATTAGCACCTAGGGGACTATAGGTTGAGATTTAACATGTAGAGTCATTAGTATGATAATTGTAATTAAAGAAACATACATCAGTTCATGATAGCTTATTTCATTTACCCTGTTATAATCAGCTTTCTCCACTATAAAACAGCATAATTAGTCCTAAATTGACATTCATTAATTGTATATTAGAGTTTTCAAGAAAAACAATGCAGAGTTAGTAACTATCATAATGACTGAGACATGCTTATTATTATATTTAAGATGGCGGTCTTGCTATGTTGCCTAACCTGATCTCCAACTCCTGGACTCAAGCAATCCTCCTGTCTCAGCCTTCTGAGTAGTTAGGACTACAAGTCACCAAACCAGTCCAGTAATTATTGTTTAGAAGATTTCTTTTTGGACACAGAAATCACCACTAATATGATTGTACATGTTTGCAATTGTTTTTATGAACAATATACAGATTTGATGCAATTCCCATCAAAATACCCATGTCATTTTTCCAGAACTAGAAAAAACAGTCCTGAAATCCATTAGGAAGAATAAAATATCCACAATAGCCAAAGCAATTCTAAATCAAAAAAAAAGCAAGCTGGAGGCATCATCACGATACCTGACTTCAAATTATACTACAAAGCTGTTGAAATAACCACTGCATGGCTCTGTCATAAAAAAAAGATACATAGACCAATGGTAAAGAAGAGAAGATGCAGAGAAAAACCAAACATAGTTACAGTCATCTGATCCTTGACAAAGGTGCCAAAAACATATTGGGAGAAAAGACAGGCTTTTAAACAAATGGTGTTGGAATAACTGGTTATCCATATGTAGATGAATAAGACTAGACCCTTGTCTCTTACCCTGCACAAACCTGAAATAGATCAAAAGCCCAGGAATTAGACCAGAAAACTATGCAAATCCTAGAAGAAAATGTATGTTTAACACTCTAGCATATAGGTACAGGAAATGACTTTCTTAGTAGGGCCCCTAAAGCTCAGAAAATAATGCCAAAATAGGATGACATCAAATTAAAAAAGCTTCTGCACAGCAAAGGAAACAGGAATGTGAAGAAAGAACTTACAGGATGGGAGAAAATATTTGCTAACTATTCTTCTGACACAGGATTAATAACCAGACTATATAAGAAACTCAAAAAACTTAACACCAAAACCTCAAATAATCTAGTTTAAATGGGCAAATAAATTAAACAGACACTTCTCAAAAGAACAAATACAAATGGCCAACACATCTACGAGAAAATGTTCAACATCCTTAGCAATTAGGGAAATGATTTTATCTCACTCTAGTCAGAATGGCAAGCATCAAGAATATGAACAATAATAAATGCTAGAGAGAATATGGAGAAGAAGGGACACTTTTCCCCTGTTGATGGCATTGTAAATGAGTACAACCACTATGGAAATCAGCAGGGAAGTTCCTCAAAAGACTAGGCATGGAACCACAATATGACCCAGCTATACTACTCTTCAATGTTTATCCTAAAGAATTAAAGTCATAATTACTAGAGCAGTGCATGCATACCCATGTTTATAGTAGCACAATTCACAATTGCCAAACTATGGAACCAAACTAGGTGTTCAACAATGGATGAATAAGTAAAGAAAATGTGGTACATATACCAAATGGAGCTTTATTCAGCCATAAAGCTGAATTATGTCATTTGCTGGAAAATGGATAAAACTTGAGAACATGTGTTAAACAAAATAAGCTAAACTCGGAAGGTCAAAGGTCATATGTTTTCTCTCATATGCGGAAACGAGAGGAAAAAGGAAATGAAAGGTGAAAATCAAAAGCAGATCAGTAGAGTATAGGAAAGGGACTAGGGAGAGGGAGGAGTGAAGGGGAACGATATTGGCCAAACCATAGTGTTAATATTGTGTATGTGTGAATATGTAACAACAAATATTGCCATTATTTACAACTATAATGTACCAACAAAAGATGGAAAAAGTAAAAGAAAGAAACAAAGAGGAACTGAAAAAATTGCTTTCATGTATGTATGTATGTATGTACATATACAGCCTAGTCAAACATCTGTTGTGAGCATAAACGTTAATTAATAACAGTGATGAGCAACTCATGGATGACCACAGGACAAATAAAGCCTGACACTTTTTTAAAAAATTTTATTGTTCTCTTCATTCCTTTTTTTTTTTTTTTCCTCTCAAAGATATTGCCCAGGCTGGCCTGAACTCCCAGGCTCAAATGATGTTGCTGCCTCAGCTTTCTGAGTAGTTGCAACTATTGGAGCACACTATTGTGTCCAACAATAACACCTGCTTTTGTAAACAAAGTTTTATTAGAATACAGACATGCTTATATTTTTACACACAGTCTAGGCTGTTTTTGTAATACACTGGCACTTGAATAGCAAAGACTTGCCTATCTAAAAATATTTATTGTCAGTTTATTTAAGGAAAAAGTTTGTTGATCCCTGGTAATAGATTAAAGTCAGCAGAATAAATGCATAAGCATTTCTTTTCTCATGGTTAAAATTGGCTGCATGAAAAAACGATCAATAATCTTTTAATTTCCATACAGAAAGAATATATTCAGGATTAGAAATCTTGGCACTGTGCGATGTCAAATGTGTGTGTGTGTGTGTGTGGGGGGGCACTGGCAGTTCATTTTGATGAGGTTTAAGATATTTCTTTTCCAGGGAATTTTGAGGTGTATCTAAACTTTGACTATAGACAATACAGATAGACAATACAGGGAAGAACATTTTAATCTGCAAATAGATTATGCTCATTATTAGTTAGATTTCACAACTATCATCTAACATTAAAGCATCATAAGAGACTCTCTATTGGATTGTAATAGAAACTTTTATGACTCTAGCCATTAACTTGAATTTTCATAGTTATTGTAAATTCATGCTTTTAAGCTAATGCTATTGGTAAAACATATGATTATTTAAACCTGATGGCCTTACTAATTTTGATCAGTTTATTTTTCAGATATCCATTTTAGGGTTTACTCTTTTAGTTAATTTTGGATCCTGTGGGCAGTGAAATTGTTGTTGAATAGTGAGATGTTACAGTTTCTATCTAAGTTCACCTGAGTGCCTCTACCACTATTGATGGGCAAAAATATAAGGAATTTAGTACTTTTACTTGAAACCATTATAGCTCTACGGTACTAGATGTGTTTTCCTGATACAAAAGAGTATAAAACTAGAAAAACTAAACTTTTTCAGGTATTAATTTCAGACATGACTGCAGGCCTGGAGCACAAAACACACAGGTGAACTCCATAATCAAGGACGTGAAGCTCATGTAAGATGGTGGTCATGCTGAGTTGAGGAGGAAATCATCAAAGTTCAAGATTATCAAAGTGGTTGTAATTTTGTGTACAAGAATATCTTGAGCTATGTATGGTGGGCACAATGTGAGTATATGTGTGTGTGTGAGAGAGAGAGACAAAGCCTGGAGGGAATTCACTTTTGATAGGAATTGTACCAGATGAGATATTTCAAGGCTTATCAGAGTTTGCTATAAAGGAGACTGAAGAATGATACTAAATGTGCAATGTTGGAAAAAATAGGTTTCCAGAAGAGTCAGATTGCAGCAACTTCACTAATAAGTTAGGTACTTAATTGAGAATTCAGAAATAAGTCTTAATGGGCTGGAGTTGTGGCTCAGCGGTAGAGCGCTTGCCTAGCATGTGCGATGCCAGGGTTCGATCCTCAGCACCACATAAAAATAAAGGCATTGTATACAACTAAAACAAATAAATAATATTTTAAAAAAGAAATAAGCATTAGCAAAAAGAACAACACAGAAAAGAGTAAAGGGAAATAGTAGACCTAAGTTTGAATCCAATTTATTCATGCTAAAAATGTATGTGGAAGCCACAGAGGAACAATGAAAAGAAAGGTGTGTGTGTGTGTGTGTGTGTGTGTGTGTGTGTGTAATTCCATGAAAATCAAAGAGAGATCAATAGAATACAAGAAAGGGACCAGGGGAGGGAGTAAAAGAGGTAAAGGAAAAATAATGGGGAATGATATTGGCTAAGTTGTATCATTATATTGTATGCATGTATAAAAATGTAACAGCAAATCCCACTATTATGTACAAGTATACCAATGAAATATGGAAAAAAGAATAATACCAAACCTAGCCAGGTGTGGTGGCACATGCCTGCAATCCCAGTGACTAGGGTGGCTGAAGCAGGAGAATCACGAGTTCAAAGCCAGCCTTAGTAAATGGAGATGCTAAAGCAGCTCAGGAAAACCCTGTCTCTCAATAAAATACAAAATAGGGCTGGAGATGTGCCTCAGTAGTTGAGTGGACCTGAGTTCAATCCTTGGTATCAAATAATAATAATAATAATAATACCAAACCTGACACCATCAAAACAATTCACCAGTAATTAGCCTGCAGAGAAAGACAACATAATCCAGACTTCCTATGATGTATCATCTATAAATGTCCAGAATATAATTTTTAAAAAATTTTTGGTACCAGGAATTGAACCCAGGGGTGGCTTAACCAGTGAGCCACATCCCCAGCCCTTTTCAGCATTTTATTTAGAGACAGGGTCTCACTGAGTCCCTAAGGGCCTCGCTTACTTGCTGAGGCTGGCTCTGGACTCTTGATCTTCCTGCCTCAGCCTCCCAAGTTGCTGGGATTACAGGTATAAAGAATACAATTAAATTTTGTCAGGGGCTGGGGTTGTGGCTCTGCGGCAGAGCGCTCGCCTTGCACGTGCACGGCCCGGGTTCAATCCTCAGCACCACGTAAACATTAATGCATTGCATTGTGTACAACAAAAGTAAATAAATAAATATTTTTAAAAAAGGGTTGCTCCTTCTGCTGAGCTAATCCCCAGCCTTTTTTATTTATTTTTTAATTTATTTTTTTGAGTACAGGGTTGGACCCTTGAACACTAACCTTTCCGAGCCACTATTCCCCAGCTCTTTTTTGTATTTTATTTAGAGACCAGGTGTATGCTGAGTTGCTCAGGGACCTCATTAATGTTGCTGAAGTGGGCTTTGATCGTCAATCCTCTTGTCTCACCCTTTCTGAGCCATGGGATACAGGGGTATGCCACCATGCCTAGTTTAGTTTTTATTTTGATAACAGGTGGTTCTTGACTCAGTTCCCCAGGTTGACCTCAATTAGGGATCCTCCAGCCTCAGCCTCATGAATATCTGGGAGTTACAGACTTCTGCCACTCTACCAGCAGTTTTTGCTATTTTTATAGGTAGAAGATTATATTCCGGTGTGGGGGGGGAGAATCCTAATAAAGGTGATTAGTAAAAATAAATGAAATAAAAGCACTATGCTTCGGGTTCTCATTATGATTAAGTCAGAAGAAATTAACAACAAATTATCCATTTCTCTGATCTGGGTTGGTACCAGCCTACTGTATCATTTCCCACTGGGTTTCAAAGGGTCTCCCTTCCTCTCTTTCCCTCCTTCCGTTCCTTCCTCCCTCCTCTTCCCTTAGTTTTGGTGCACTACACGAGAATACGTGTTATGCGTGTGTGTCACACCTGTTTTACTCAATTCTGTGCCTGTGTTAAGAGGTCCTAAGCAATGGATCTACCTTTACCACCTGTGCCCATCTCTCCAGAGTGCAATGCCTAAAAGATAAACAGGCCTTTTTTTGCTATTGCCTGTTCCTCTTTAGTACGACTAAGTGTAGTGAGATGTGAGGTGGGCATGGGCCCAATCCTCTCTACAAAATAAATGCTTAAAATGCTTTGTTGGTACAAATGGTAAACATTAAGTATTAAAAGTAAGAGCTGGGTCTTGAATTTGGCTGGGACCTTGATAAAGTACATAGGATTCAGATTCTAAAATGAGAACAAAAGCATGTGAATTAACAGATTAGATAAGACTCAGCACTTAGGAGTATGACTTATAGGTCAGTATGGACACCTCATTTTGTTTGAATGAAAGGATTCTACAGAGTAAAGGATGACAAATTTGTTGCTGCTTAGGGATGTGGTCTGATTAGGAAACTCTGAAAATCAGCATTTAAGCTTAGTAGATTATATTATAATGCCAGAAAATTCTATATAGACTTTAAGTCAGGATTCATATAACTTAAGTGGAATTTAAACATGTTTCTTGTCCTATAAGCAGGGAAGATGATGGTTTGGAGGGCTAGGCGATGACCTGTAGGGGCTAAGGCCCTCCACACCTACTAAAGTTCATGCGTAAGTTTACTGTTCTATTGGGAATGTGTCATATTTTCTTGGCGAAGTCTTCTCCAGACAGGCATCTACTGTTTGTCTCAGCCTGAACAAATATTATTCCAATTTCAATTGTAAAGAAATAAACTCAATAGCTGAAATTGCCACTAATATATGGCACGAATACGAGTTCCCTCTTTTCTGTTATGCCTTGTTTTCTTGGACATTCTTTTATTGGTAATGCCAAATATTTGGTGATGTTGAAATAAATGCAGAAACAGATATTGGGGTATGTGGCTCCTGTACATCTTCACATTACACAAGTGCACTGCTTGTCTTTAACAGTAAGTTTTAAGGTATATATCCTCTGCGTTACCAGAACAACTGTGTAGGTAAGGATGTAGCCAAAAGGATTATAGTTAAGCAGTCAGAAAATTAATTGTGTGATCTGTAGGCAAATAATTATAATTTTCTGTGTCTCAGTTTTTTCCTCTATCATATAGGGGCCCAAAGTTGAAACTTTTAGTTCATTTTTTAAGAAGAAATGAGATTAATATATAAAAAGATGCCCATTTATGTGTTTTAAATAATTAAACAGTCAAAATTCTGGTCTGTTATTATGCATATATAGACAATTAAACCAAAGCATCAAAGTAATACCCAATGCTTTCTTCACCAAGGAAACATTTTTAGATACTGTCTACTCTGGAAAACTGTTCTCTTCTCACTGAAAGGAAAGCAGGCTGGATGACATCCTCCCATAGGTGTGATTGGAAGTTCACATGCCCCTTTTGAAGTGACTGGGAGAGTAGGAAGGAAAAAATTTTGTTCTTTAGGTTAAACATTCAAGTTCCACTGACACATACATTTAAAGGCAAAGCTAAACCTCTGAATCTTTAGCATTTTAATTATGGCTATGCAGTAGAAAATTAGTTATTGGGGCCATAAACATTATTATGAAGACTATGCTCAGGGGGGTCACTAAATGAACATACATGGAATAGTACTCTGCGATTAGTATGTTAGCTCAATTTCCATCAAAATCCACATGATAATTTTGAAATGGGGTGGAATATATTAGAGCTTCTGTGAATTGACCATGTTCAAGCCATGTGATGATATTAGAGTATATGATCGTCGATCTTTCTCGTTTTTCTAACCGATTTTCTTAGTAATAACACATAGAGAAAATAGGATATTAGCTATACACTTGTACATTTATTTTTGTAGAAGTCACATTTTAATACCAATACAGGGATGCATTCATTTTTAATTCTTTTTATTTATTTCTTCTACATTTCCTATATGTCATAACTTTCTACTTGTAATCTAAATAAAAATTTACTGTTATTTTACATTCTTACATAAGAAGTCTTTGAAATTGAAATCTGTCGTGTGGCACGGTTTATCAGTTCAATAATGGGGCACATTGTCATTGTAAGTCATTGCTTAAGAAGTAGGGATTGAAAATTAACACTAGGCCACACCTTATTTTTGTACTCTGACTTTAAGAGAAAACAAGTTTAAATGTATGTTTTTAAGCGTTTTAGAAATATTTTTGGTAAACTTGGTACTTACTCTGATGCGAGAATGTTTGAAGGTATCTCAACCACTCCCCCTTTTTTTTCTGTCAAAGGTGAAGATTTCTGATGCAATAGCCGGGATTGTTGCACTCTCCATTTCTGATGATTCTACAAGTCGGTGAAATCAAAAAGTGTAAGTCATATTAGGTTCCTATCAACTTCTCATTCTTTTATTATTTTTATTGTTATCTTTATTATATTTACTTCTCTCACAAGAGAAATAAAATAATTATGTTTCATTGGTTAATAAAACAATTCATCTGCATCCCTTTTCTTTTTAGGTAGACCTTTTTGGTTGCGAAAACAGTAACTGGGTGTTCTCTTTTTCTTTGCCTACCAAGATTGAATCTAGGGGCACGACAACACTGTGCCACATCCCTGCACTATTTTGTATTTTTTTTAGAGGACTGGTTCACTGTGTCCTTACGTGCTTCTACTTTTTGCTGAGGATGGATTTTGAATTCAAGATCCTCAGCCTTGCACTCCAAAGTCTCTGAGATTCCAGGCTTGCTCCACTTGTGCCTGGCATTTGCTATGTTCTCTTAACTGCAACTGGTGTTTGCCGTTTGCAGTTGTTAAAGAGAACGACGAAGGTTAATTCCTTAGCTCCCAGTGCTTCCTTAAACTCTATTGGTACTTTGGTTTGAAACTATTCCTTATAGATTTCAGGTTAATAAATTCCCTGGCCCTGGCCAAAAAAATATTAGTAGTTTCCTTAGTCATGGTGAAACAACAACAAAATACCCACAGGTATTTCCAAACTTTGTCTGTATGAATTGTTATCACCCTCCAGTTTGAGAGGCAGTGCTTGTAAATTCTTTAGTCTAAAGTATGTCATTGATAACAATGCCACTGTTGGTTGTATAGTGATAATAACTTATCAGTAAAAGAAAGGATGATAAAAATCAACATTTTAGGCTGGGATCCTAGATGCACACCTAGTGGCTCTGGATGTGAAGGCAGGAGGATCATGAGTTCAAATGTTAGCCTGAGCTAGTTTTCAGCAAGGCCCTTAAGTATACTTTTGACTCAGGATGGTGATCACTCGCCTAGCACAATGGGCAACCCGGGTTCGTTTCTCAGCACCACGTAGAAATAACATGCATTGAATAATATCACATTGTGTACAACTAAAAGCATATTAAATAAATAAATAAAAAAAGAGCATATCTCTAAAAAAAAATGTAAACTTAGGGCTTGTGATGTGGCTAGCTCAGTATTTTAAAAGCATATAGATTTAATCCCTTGTACCTATCCTCATTAAAAATCAACATTTAAAAAATAGAAGCAGCTAAAACTCAAGAAACCCTAAGTCCCTTGTAATCTCTATTATGACTTTGCTTCCCTGTTTTTGCCTTTTTTCCTCACTTAAGCTTAACTCCATCTTAAAAAAATGTTATCACACTTTTTCTAAATTTATTTTTTCTGACGCCTTAGTGAAGTTTCTTACATCTTTTCTACTTACTTGTTTCCAAGACTTATTCCATGCTTTTGCAATGTGTAATCTTAAATTTATATATCTGAATGAAGTACATTGATTTCCTTTGGGTTAATAGTCAAATAGTGATGATTCGGCAATCTGAATTATTGAATGTAGATGAGAGGTTTCTTTCCTTATTTTTTATGAAAACTCTTGCTTTTTAAATTAGCAACCTTGGGGACTATAGGCTTGATGATTTTAACATGTAGTGTCGTATTAGTATGATAATTGTAATTAAGTAACATACCATCCAGTTCATGATTGCTTATTTCAGATTTTTACCCCGTTTTATATCAGTTTCTCCACTATAAAACAGCATAATTAGTCCTCTAAATTGACACTCATTAATGGTATATAGGTTTTCAAGGAAAAACATGCTGAGTTAGTATCTATCATAATGACTGAGAAATGGCTTTTTTATCTATATTTTAACAGATGGCGGTCTTGCTATGTTGCCTAACTGATCTCCAACTCCTGGACTCAAGCTATCCTCTGTCTCAGCCTTTGAGTAGTTAGGACTACATGTACACCAAACCAGTCCAGTACATTATTGTTTAGAAGATTTCTTTCTTGGCACAGAAATCTCTCCAACTATTATGACTGTTCATGTTTGCAATTGTTTTTATGAACACATATACAGGATTGATGCAATTCCCATCAAAAATTACACTGTCATTTTTCCAGAGACTAGAAAAAACAGTCTGAAATCCCCCATTAGGAAGATTAAAATTCATCCACAATAGCACAAAGCAATTCTAAATCAAAAAAGAAAGCAAGTGGGAGGCATCATCAGTTACCTGACTTCAATTTATACTACAAAAGCTGGTTTGAAATTAACCACTGAATGTGCTCTGTCATAAAAAGATACATAGACCAATGAGTAAAGAAGAGAAGATGCAGAGGAAAACACCAAACATAGTTAACAGTAATCTGATCTTGACAAAGGTGCAAAATACATATTGGGAGAATCAGACAGGCTTTTAAACAAATTGGTGAGTTGGAATTACTGGTATCCCTTATGTAGATGAATAAGACTAGACCCTTGTCTCTTACCATGCACAAACCTGAAATAGAATCAAAAGCCCAGGAATTAGACCAGAAAAAATATGCAAATCCTAGTAAGAAAATGTATGTTTAACACTCTAGCATATAGGTACAGAAATGGACTTTTTAGTAGGGCCCCTAAAAAGCTCAGAACATAATGCCAAAATAGGTTGACATCAAATTAATAAAAGCTTATGCACAGCATGGAAATCAGGAATGGTGAAGAATAGAAACTTACAGGTTGGGGAGAAAATATTTGCTAATATTCTTCTGAACAGGAATTAATAACCAGACTCTATATGAAACTCAAAAAACTTAACACAAAACTCAAATAATTTAGTTTTAAATGGGCAAATAAATTAAACAGACACTTCTCAAAAGAAACAACTCACAAATGGCCACACATCTGGCGAGAAATGTTCTATACATCCTTAGCACATTAGGGGAAAATTGTTTTATCTCACTCTAGTCGACAGAATGGCATGATAAGGACTATGAACAAGAATAAATGTAGAGAGATATGGAGATAGGAGGGTAACTTTTCCCCTGTTGATGGCACTTGTAAATGAGTAACATCCACTATGGAAATCAGCAGGGAAGTTCCTCACAATAAGTAACTAGCATGGAACCACAATATGACCCTGATATACTACTCTTCAATGTTTATCCTAAAGAATTAAATGTCATAATTACGTAGAGGCAAGTGCAGCCATAACCATGTTTATAGTAGCACAATTCACAATTGCACAAAAATATGGAACCAAACTAGGTGTTCAACAATGGATGAATAAGTAAGAAAATGTCGGGGTTACATTACCAAATGGAGCTTATTTCAGCTCATAAAGCTGAGATATGTCATTTGCTGGTGGAAAATGGATAAAACTTGAGAACATGTGTGTTAAAACAAAAATTAAGCTAATCTAGGATGGTTCACAGGTCATATGTTTTCTCTCATATGCGGATAAACGAGAGGAAGAAAAGGGAAAATGAAAGGTGTAAAATCAAAAGCAGATCAGTAGAGTATAGGAAAGGGACAGGGAGAGGGGGAGTGAAGGGGAACGATATGCCAAACATAGTGTTAATATTGTGTATGTGTGAATATGTAACAACAAATATTGCCATTATTTACAACTATACAATGTACCCAACTAAAAGGATGGAAAAAGTAAAAAGAAGTGAAACAAAGAAGGAAACTGAAAGAAATTGCTTTAATGTATGTATGTATGTGATGTACCTATACAGCCTAGTCAAAATCTGTTGTGAGCATAATCCGTTAATTAATTAACAGTGGATGAGCAATCTCATGTGATATGACCACAGACAAATAAGCCTGACACTTTTTTAAAAAATTTTATTGTTCTCTTCATTCCTTTTTTTTTGTTTTTTTCCTCTCAAAGATATTGCGCCCAGGCTGCCTGAACTCCCAGGCTCAAATGATGTTGCTGCCTCAGCTTTCTGAGTAGGTGCAATTATTGGAGCACACTATTGTGTCGCTACAATAACACCTAGCTTTTGTAAACATAAGTTTTTTGTAGAATACAGTCATGCTGTTTATTTTTACACACAGGTCTAGGCTGTTTTTGTAATACTCTGGCACTTGAATAGCAAGGATCTGGCCTATCTAATATATTATATTGTCTAGTTTATTTTAGGTATTGTTTGTTGATCCCTGGTAATTGATAAAGTCTGCAGAATAAAATGCATAAGGCATTTCTTTTCTCATGGTTAAAATTGGCTGCATGTAAATACGTTCTTTTTATCTTTTAATTTCCATACAGAAAAGAAATATATTCAGGATTAGAAATCTTGGCACTGGTGAGAAGTCAAATGTGTGTGTTGTGGTGTCGTGGTGGGGGCACTGGCAGTTCATTTTGATGAGGTTTATGATATTTCTTTTCCTTGTGGAATTTTTGAGGTGTATCTAAACTTGACTATAGACGAATACAGATAGACATTACAGGGGAAGAAAAAACATTTTAATCTGCAAAATTAGATTATGCTCATTATTAGTTAGATTTCACAACTATCATCTATCATTAAGCATCATAAGAGACTCTCTATTGGATTGTGAAGTGAAACTTTTATAGACTCTAGCCATTTAACTTGAATTTGTATAGTTATTGTAAAATTCATGCTTTTTGCTAATGCTATTGGTAAAACATATGATTATTTAAACCTGATGGCCTTTATAATTTTGATCTGTTTATTTTTTCAGATATCCATTTTAGGGTTTACTCTTCTTAGTTAATTTTGGATCCTGTGGCAGTGAGAATTGTTGTTGAATAGTGAGATGTTACTGTTTCTATTTATAAGTTACCTGAGTTACTTGCCACTATTGTTGGGCTAAAAATATAAAGGAATTTAGTACTTTTACTGAAACCATTATAGCCTCTTCGGTACTAGATGTGTTTTCCTGATTACAAAAGAGTATAAAAGCTAGAAAAACTAAACTTTTTTTCCAGGGGGTTATTTATTTCGACATGACTGCAGGCGTGGATGCACAAAAAACAAGGTGAACTCCATAATCAAGGACGTGAAGCTCATGTAAGATTTTTTTAAAAAATTTTATTGTTCTCTTCATTCCTTTTTTTTTTTTTTTCCTCTCAAAGATATTGCCCAGGCTGGCCTGAACTCCCAGGCTCAAATGATGTTGCTGCCTCAGCTTTCTGAGTAGTTGCAACTATTGGAGCACACTATTGTGTCCAACAATAACACCTGCTTTTGTAAACAAAGTTTTATTTAGAATACAGACATGCTTATATTTTTACACACTGTCTAGGCTGTTTTTGTAATACACTGGCACTTGAATAGCAAAGACTTTTGCCTATCTAAAATATTTATTGTCAGTTTATTTAAGGAAAAGTTTGTTGATCCCTGGTAATAGATTAAAGTCAGCAGAATAAATGCATAAGCATTTCTTTTCTCATGGTTAAAAATTGGCTGCATGAAAAACGATCAATAATCTTTTAATTTCCATACAGAAAGAATATATTCAGGATTAGAAATCTTGGCACTTGCTGTGCGATGTCAAATGTGTGTGTGTGTGTGTGTGGGGGGGCACTGGCAGTTCATTTTGATGAGGTTTAAGATATTTCTTTTCCAGGGAATTTTGAGGTGTATCTAAACTTTGACTATAGACAATACAGATAGACAATACAGGGAAGAACATTTTAATCTGCAAATAGATTATGCTCATTATTAGTTAGATTTCACAACTATCATCTAACATTAAAGCATCATAAGAGACTCTCTATTGGATTGTAATAGAAACTTTTATGACTCTAGCCATTAACTTGATTTTTCTAGTTATTGTAAATTCATGCTTTTAAGCTAATGCTATTGGTAAAACATATGATTATTTAAACCTGATGGCCCTTACTAATTTTGATCAGTTTATTTTTCAGATATCCATTTTAGGGTTTACTCTTTTAGTTAATTTTGGATCCTGTGGGCAGTGAAATTGTTGTTGAATAGTGAGATGTTACAGTTTCTATCTAAGTTCACCTGAGTGCCTCTACCACTATTGATGGGCAAAAATATATAGGAATGGGGGGGGGGGGGGTTTTGGGTTGGGGGGGGGGGGGGGGGGGGGGGGGGGGGGGGGGGGGTGTTTAGTACTTTTACTTGAAACCATTATAGCTCTACGGTACTATATTGTTTTCCTGATACAAAAGAGTATAAAACTAGAAAAACTAAACTTTTTCAGGTATTAATTTCAGACATGACTGCAGGCCTGGAGCACAAAACACACAGGTGAACTCCATAATCAAGGACGTGAAGCTCATGTAAGATGGTGGTCATGCTGAGTTGAGGAGGAAATCATCAAAGTTCAAGATTATCAAAGTGGTTGGAATTTTGTGTACAAGAATATCTTGAGCTATGTATGGTGGGTACAATGTGAGTATATGTGTGTGTGTGAGAGAGAGAGACAAAGCCTGGAGGGAATTCACTTTTGATATGAATTGTACCAGATGAGATATTTCAAGGCTTATCAGAGTTTGCTGCTGTAAAGGAGACTGAAGAATGATACTAAATGTGCAATGTTGGAAAAAATAGGTTTCCAGAAGAGTCAGATTGCAGCAACTTCACTAATAAGTTAGGTACTTAATTGAGAATTCAGAAATAAGTCTTAATGGGCTGGAGTTGTGGCTTCAGCGGTAGAGCGCTTGCCTAGCATGTGCGATGCCAGGGTTCGATCCTCAGCACCACATAAAAATAAAGGCATTGTATACAACTAAAACAAATAAATATATATTAAAAAAAAAGAAATAAGCATTAGCAAATAGAACAACACAGAAAAGAGTAAAGGGAAATAGTAGACCTAAGTTTGAATCCAATTTATTCATGCTAAAAATGTATGTGGAAGCCACAGAGGAACAATGAAAAGAAAGGTGTGTGTGTAGTGTGTGTGTGTGTGTGTGTGTAATTTCCATGAAAATCAAAGGAGAGATCAATAGAATACAAGAAAGGGACCAGGGGAGGGAGTAAAGGAGGTAAAGGAAAAATAATGGGGAATGATATTGGCTAAGTTATATCATTATATTGTATGCAATGTATGAAAACGTAACAGCAAATCCACCATTATGTACAAGTATACCAATGAAATATGGAAAAAAGAATAATACCAAACCTAGCCAGGTGTGGTGGCACATGCCTGCAATCCCAGTGACTAGGGTGGCTGAAGCAGGAGGATCACGAGTTCAAAGCCAGCCTAGTAAGTGGAGATGCTAAAGCAGCTCAGCAAAAACCCTGTCTTCAATAAAATACAAAATAGGGCTGGAGATGTGGCTCAGTAGTTGAGTGGCCCTGAGTTCAATCCTTGGTATCAAAAAGAAAAAAGAAAAAAAAAAAAAAAAAAAAAAATAAGTACCAAACCTGACACCATCAAAACAATTCACCAGTAATTAGCCTGCAGAGAAAGACAACATAATACAGACTTCCTATGATGTATCATCTATAAATGTCCAGATAAAATTAATTTTTTTTTTTTTTGGTACCTGGGATTGAACCCAGGGATGCTTAACCACTGAGCCACATATCCAGCCCTTTTTTGCATTTTATTTAGAGACAGGGTCTCACTGAGTCCCTAAGTGCCTCGCTTACTTGCTGAGGCTGGCTTTGGACCTTGATCTTCCTGCCTCAGACTCCTGAGTTGCTGGGATTACAGG
Source organism: Tamias sibiricus (assembly GCA_025594165.1). Taxonomy (NCBI): domain Eukaryota; kingdom Metazoa; phylum Chordata; class Mammalia; order Rodentia; family Sciuridae; genus Tamias; species Tamias sibiricus. The sequence goes on from CM046669.1 coordinate 34,067,848, forward strand.
CAATAGAATTAAATTTTGTCAGGGGCTGGGGTTGTGGCTCTGCGGCAGAGCGCTTCGCCTTGCACGTGCACGGCCCGGGTTCAATCCTCAGCACCACGTAAACATTAATGCATTGCATTGTGTACAACAAAAGTAAATAAATAAATATTTTTTAAAAATTTTGTCAGATTGCAAAGAGATAGAAAAATGAGAACCACAGAAAAAACATCACATATAAAAAAAGGTCTGTGAGATGACCCAGATGTTAGAATTAGCAAAAAAATTTTAAAAAAAGTTTTTATATCTAATTTCAAAGGAGTTAAAAAAAAATCATGATCACAATGAATAAGTAGATATGGGTGTCAACATATAAGTGAAAAAATTTCTTTTAAAAGAAATAAAAAATAGCTGGGGCACCATGATGCATGCCTGTAATCGCAGCAACGTGGGAGGTTGAGGCAGGAGAATCGTGAGTTCAAAAGCCAGCCTCAGCAATGATGAGGCACTTAGTAACTAGTTATAAAATACAAAAAAGGGCTGGGGATGTGGCTCAGTGGTCAAGTATCCCAGAGTTCAATCGCCAGTACCAAAATAAAATAAAATAAAATAAAATATAACAAAAAGTATAGTATAGTATTTGAAATGAAACAAGTTTGTCATCAGATTGTATACTGCAAAAACAGCAAAAAGTTAACTTGGAGATAGACCAATAAAAATTATCTGGTCTAAAAATCAGGAAGAAAAAAATAGAGACTTGATTACTATCAATACAAAGTGATATACACATAATTAGATTTCTAGAAGAAAAACAGAGGCATAAATTGTACAGAAAAAAATATTTAAGACAATGATGGCTGAAATTATACCAAATTAACAAAAAAGAAGTTAACAGATTTAGGAAACTCAGTGAATACTAAGGTTAGTTACAAAGAAAATCACATTTAGATGCATCATAGTCAACTATAAATAATCAATAGGAGGAAAAAGGTCTTGAAGGCAATTATAAAAAAGTGGTGTGTTATGCACTGGTAAAAAATGACTAAAATGACAGCTGACTTCTTATCAGAAATGAGAGGTTAAAGTTAATGGAAAGGTTTAATGTGCTGGAAGACAAAAACTGCTAATCCAGAATAATTATTCTTCAAAAATTGAAAGCAGAATAGACATTTTCAAATAAATAAAAAGTAAGAAAATTCAATACCAATAGATCTCTATTATGAACAAGGCTAAAAGAACCTCTACAGGATAAAAGGAGAGATGACCCACTAGGTAGAAACAGATGCACTGTGTGTTTTAATTCATTATGTAGTAAACTTGATGGTTTAAAAAATAATAACCATTTGTTATTTCTCCCTATCTAATGATTTGGCCTGACATAACTTGATGGGCCCTGCTGCTCTAGGTATTTATTACTGGCTGGGGTTGCTCATGTGGTTTCCTTTAGCAGGATGTTTAACCAAAGCTAGAACTGACAAAATAGCTTCATTTATAGGTCTGCTAGCTCAGCTGGTTGGGACAGGCTTATCTATCCAAATGCTTATAGTCATTCAGTGATTCTAAAATTTTTTTATTTGTTGACTGGATTCCTAGAGGATAAAAGTAGAAGGTGTACACCTTTTCAAGGCCTAGGTCTAGGATTGGTATGGCATCACTTCACCATATTTTGTTCATTAAAACAAGATAAAAGACAAGCCTACCAGACTCAGGGGGTGGGAAAATAGATCTTACTTCATAATGAAGAAGCAACGTGAATATGCAGGAATGTGAAGAATTTGGGGTAGATATTTTTAAAGACAATGCACCATAAACAGGAAAAAATGAAAAGTACTAGAGATAGTAAAATGTAGGTAAATATTAAAGGCAATATGTATATATATATATTTATTCCTTTAATTTCTTGGAAACATGACTAAGGTAAAAAATAATGTATATAGCTGTAATATATATGACAACAAAGCACAAAAGACTTGGGGAGATGTGAGGAAGTATCACAATTTAAACTATGAAAACTGTGATAAATTAGAGAACATATTTCATAATTCCTGGAAACAGTGCTAAAACAATAATGCAAAGCAATACAAGCTAAAGGCTAATAGATGAATTAAATAAAATTTAATTTTTATTTAATGTAAAATTTAATGTAATGTAAATGTAATTTTATTTACATTAAATAAAAACATGGATAGAATGAAAGTAGAAAATAGATAAAAACGCATCATGAATAGTAAGCCAAAAAGAATGCAGTGGCTATACTAACATCAGATGAATTTAACTTCAAGATAGAGTTTTATAAAGACAGACATTTCACAATACCATGGTTTGTTTTTTAAGAATACATCAGAACCTTGACACTATACAACCAAACATTTATATGCCCCAAATATGTGAAAGCTGACAAAATTCAAGGGATAAATCCATAGTTTTTAATTTTAATACCTTTTTAAATAACTGATAGTAACACTATACAAAAAAAAATCACTAATGATGCACAAGAGCTGAACAAAACTATCAATCACCTTTACCTTATTGACATTGACAGACAATGCCCAACCACTCCAGAATATACATTCTTTTCTAGTCTTCATGGGATATTTGCAAGATAGGCTATATTCTTGGCAAAATAATCAGTTTCAAATTTTAAATTTTGAATTTCACAGTTTGTTTTCTGATCACAGTAGAAATAAATGGAGTATTTCTCTAACAAGACTGTTCATTTAAAAAAAATAAGTTACTGGAAGATGCAAATCATCAATACTAGTGTTTTAGTTATGTCTTGCTATATTAAAAAAAATTCCAAATTTAGTGGCTTTAAAAAACAACCATTGCTGGGCATGGTGGCGAACGCCTGTAATCCCAGTGTTTCGGGGGGCCTGAGGCAAGATCACGAGTTCAAAGCCAGATTTCAGCAATGGCATTTCCCGAGGCACTAAGCAACTCTGGGAGTCCATCCTGCCACCTGCAGACCCCAGGCACACCTCAGGCTTCCGCCCAGGACCGCCTGAGCTGGCAGGCAAAACCCCTGGTGCAATTCAGGCCTGGCCCAGATCGGCCTGGTTGGACCTGTGAGGAAAACCGGGCAGATGGGTGTGCCCTGGTCCATCCTGCCAACCCGCAGTCCCCACACATACCTCAGGACTGGACCAGATCCGCCCTCGCTGACCTGGGCCTGGGCACTATACAACCAAACATTCATGACATGGTGTGCCCTGGTCCTTCCAGCCACTTGCAGACCCCACACACACCTCGGGCTGGGGCCCAGGACCACCTCTGCCCACGGGCAGACACCTGGTGAAACTCAGGCCTGGCCCAGATCTGCCTGGCTGACCTGTTAAGGAGCAGGCACACAGGGTGTGCACTGGTCTGTCCCACCACAGGCAGACCCCCGCCAGACCCCAGGCCTGGCCCAGGGCCCACTGAATGAAATAACAAAGAATTGGTGACTTTACCAGCATTCCAGGCATCAAGACCTATCTCCAAATCCCAGACTTGCTCATCACTAACTTGCTATAACAATATGAAACATCATTTGACCTCCGTCTGTTTCTTTGCCTGTCAAACAATGAAGGTGATGCATGTCCTACATATTACAGGGTACTTCTGACAATAACAATATGAAAGCAAATGTAAAAAGAATCTTAGAACTATAACCAAGTATCTGTGAGATGGCTAACTGTAGATACAAAGACAAGAAGAAAATTTCACACTGGCAACCCTGTTGCAACCCAGGACTGTACAATGTCCAAATTACATTAGATGCAGTAGGATAAATTTTTCATAGTGAAAAACAAACTCAAAAGCACTAGACATAATGACAACCAAAAACATTTCTGTGTTGAAACTGGTTTCAAGAATTCTTTTCTATGAAAATTAATGAACCAAATGATAGCCCAACTACCCAACAAACTAAAAGCAGCGAAACAAACCTTTTGTTCCAGTTCAGGCATTTGCCACTTAAAACTTTCACCTCCATTGGGGAAAGCAGAAAGAATGAAGAAAGGGAGGTAAGGAGGGAGACATGCAGGACAGAGAGATGAAAAGACAAAGAGAGAACTGGAGAAGAACATCTGAAAAACAGAAAGGAGTGGAAGAGAGCAGAGCAGAGCAAAACAGAACAGAACAGTATAATGGTTTTCGAAATGTCAACTATTTAAGACTTGCTGGCACCAACAATTGCACAAGCCAATATCTTTTTGAAAAAAAGTATCTGTCCCTTCCCCTCTGTCATTTTCTTTCTTTCCCTATCTCTCCATCTCTCCCAAACTCCTTCCCCATTGGATCTATTTCTCTGGAGAACCATGACTAATACAAAAAACAAGCTTAAAAAAAAAGCTACCAGCAATATACTAAGAGAAGACAAAAAAATCCATAGAACAAGTACCAAATTCTATAAAAAATTTAAAAAAAAAAAAATTAAAACCAAGAAGAGGGGCTGGGGTTGTTGCTCAGCGGTAGAGCGCTCGCCTAGCACATGAACGACCCGGGTTCGATCCTCAGCACCACATAAAAATAAAGGCATTGTGTACAATTAAAACAAATAAATTTAAAAAAAAAATTTAAATCTTAAAACGTGTACAATGTTTGGAAAATCAAGTTAAAAAATGTTTTTTAAAAGTCAGTCTGGGGTAGGGTAAGATGAGAAAAAAAGAAAATCATAGAATCAGAAAAGTCAGAGGCCAAACATTCAAAACTAACAAGAGTTCCAAAAAGAGATCAGAAACAAAAAAAATGTTTAAGATATAATGTAAATATTTTTTCAGTTCTATAGAACATGTAACACCATTTATGAAAATCAAATAACTACCAAAAACCATAACATGAAAATTAGAAAAATATCAAGGAAGATCCTAAAGGCTTCTGAAGAAAGAGAAAGACAAAACAAGTAGATTGAATTGGGGGGGAGTGTTAAAGTGCTAAGAAAATGATTTTCAACCATTATTCCAGAAACAAACTGAAAAATAAGGATAATTTCAAATGTGCTATCCAATTTATTTCCATTTGTTTATGACCTTCTTTCTCCCGGGAAGCTCATTAAATGATGAGATGTACCAAATAAAGAAAGTTGAACAGAAGAGAAATTCCTCAGGGCAAGTTGAAGAGCATGTATAAAATACCCATAGTTAACATCCTACTCAATGGTGGAAGCCTAAAAGCATTTCCCCTAAGAAGCACATTCTTGTGCACATGTGCTGAACAATTCACTGGGACAATTGAAGTAGATGTGCTCAGGGAATGACCAAAAAGGATATATAATCAGAGCATCTAGGAGCCATTAATGGGGCTAAGTCGTTTGTTCTCAGTCATTCAAAAGAAAAAAGGACAAAATCCTATTTAGAAAGCAATTTTTAATATTTTGCTTATCACCTCGTCTCCTGGGCAGGATGAAGCTAGCTAGGTGTTCCCTTCAGCTGGGAGCCCTGGGGTGAACCTGAGCCCTCCAGGTGTCCAGGCACCCCACCCGCCAGTCAGAGAAGGCAGGCCACCCTAGACAAGGCCACCCACTAGGGTAGAATCCCAGAGTAGGGGTCCCTAGTGCCATACTGGACAACACGAGGCCTTAAACATACATGTCATCACACGTGGGAAGACACATTATTGCTCCTCCCCTCCCCAGCCCTGTGGAGCACTCAGCCTGAGACAGGGGCCTCCCACAGCCTCCTTAGGCTCTTCCCAGACAGGGGCCTCCTACAGAGCCCAGAGCGGGAATCCACCAAGTCTTAGGTGGAGGCAAGTAGGCTGGGGGGCTGGGGGAAGAAGGTGAGCAGGGGATGGTTAGGTGGAGCCAGGAGGCCCCTGCAGGAGGTCACAGAACAGAGCTAGGGCTGGTCCATGGTTGTTGATATGCTTGGATGGAGAGAGGTGTCTAAAGCCATCTCAAAAAGCTGGGGGAGTCCCAGGAAAGGGGTCTCATTCTCTGTGAGGAGGGGGGGATTTCAAAGGAAACCCCAGAGCTGAAAATATTTCCAAGGACCCTCACCTTTCTATCAGATCTAAATGGCTCCCTCCCAGTAGCAGCAAGAGAAATGCTGAGAAAATGTTTCCAAGGAGACCGGAGGCCCTGAGTCATCTCAGCTGCTCCGTCTCCAGGCCTGCAGAGTTAGACAGCCCCCTCCCCCTATAAAAAGGCCAGTTCACTGGCCCAATGGGAGGTCTCCAGCAGATGGAGCCCTTGGGGAGGCCTGCCTCTGACCTCCTAGTGCCCTGAGTTTATGAGAAGGCCACCAAGCTGAAACAGTGCCACTTCCGCCCAGCAAGTCTCCTTAGTACTGCTAAAGGGAACCATTACCCAGCCCACTTCCAGGGTAGCCTCTTTGGGCTCCGGTCCTTTAGCAGAAGAAGCTGTCCACAGAGACAATGGCCCCAGCAGAGTGAACCAAAAACCAGGCCTCAGTGTCCACCTCTCTTCCACACATTCCACAGTGTCCTCCTACCCTTCCAACCCCCAGGCGCATGGCAGCAGTCAGGTATCATCCCATCAACACCCCATCCTGCCCTGCCCTCAACCCTGGATTAGGTCAGGCAGGCTGGGTGCCCTTTCCATCTGTCCCTCAACCCTACAGCAAGAGGAACCTTTATAAAGCATCTTAGTCCAGGCCACACTGCTCCAAAACCTTCCATGGCTCCCAGATGCTACATCTCAAGGCAACACATTCAAGAGACCATAGGGTACAGGCTAAGGGCAGAAATCAAGCTCAGTGGCTGCTGGTAGGGCTGTATGCAAGCCTTGCTCACAGGGAGTGTTGTTCTCTGCTCCAGCTGTGCCTCTGGGGGATGCTGAAACTTGGCTGCCACCTCCTCTGGCTCTTCAAGAGAAGCCAAAGACATCCTGAGCCAAGGGACTTCCAAGGACACACCCTGGCCTACAGGGTGAAGAAGTCCAAACTCAAACCCCTTCACTCGGGAGTCAAGGCCTCTGTGACGTGGCGAAAGGAAAGATGGCCCAAACACCCTTCCTACCACTTACTTATCATGTTACTACCACAAGGATTGCCTAGGTCACACACTACAGCTCCTGAAACTTTCTGCTCTGCTTCTGAGGTTTTCTCACCCCACAGTCCTCCTAAGAAGATTTGAACCATCTTCACAGCCTAGAAATAGCACATTGTTCCAGGATCTTCCTGCTGGGCCAAGCCTCCCTTTGCCACAGTCCTGCTAGAGACAGCACTGCTACAGAAAGAACTCTTTCCTCTTCATCCTTCTACACCCAGCCTTTCTGACAGACCTCTAGATTCAGAGGTCACTGAGCAATCAACATCACTCATGTCCATCCTAGATGCCCGTCCATCTCCTTTTTGTCAGGGAATCCCCCAGGTTCTCTCACACCACAGGCTTTAGCAGGGGCTCTAAACACAACAGAGAGAATCCTGTTGATAGCAGGCCCTGCCTCTGATACTCCCTGGCTCTAAGAACTTAGGTAAGTCATTCAAACTCCATAAGCAAGCAGCAACTGTTAGCATCTTTATCTAAGGGCAGGGACCATGTCGCCTTCTGTCCTCTTCACCCTCTATTGCCCACAGAGGCCACCACAGCCCTTGGCATACAGTAGGTGCTTTTGTTCCTCAATTAAGATCAGTGTGGTGCAGTGAGGGAGGGAAGCAGGAGGAGGGGTACTGCACCATTTTGCCAGGTCTGGCTCACGGGCATCAGCACCACACACCAAGGGCCAGCATTATGGGCTTCAATCTCCATCTCTGAGACCAACCACTCCTTACTGCCAGCTCCCAGGTCCACCAGCTCCCATGTGTCCCTGGAAACAGGCCAGCTCACACCACATGGAGCAGGCATGGATGAAGGCCCCTGTCCACACCACCAGATATGACTCCTTCCCATGGAAGCCCAGCCTTCAGATCATACAAAGGCTTAAAAAATGCCTATCAAACCCTCCCTTCAGGCCCCTGCAACTCCAGTTAAGAGCAACCACCTGGCCTTCCACCTGAGGAAACATGAGGCTTCCAGAGTCTGCACAAAAGGAAGGTGGAAGAGAGAAGGGAGGTGGAAAACACCTTTGAAATCACTGTGGTGCAATTATCCAGGCTCTCACCCTTCCTGCTTACAGACACAAGCGCATATTACCACCTACTACAAAAAAAAAAATTTTTTTTAGATATCTTCATCTTCACCTCCCTGACTCTCCCCTGAAAGGGCTCTCAGCAGCCAGTAGGGAAGCTTTCCTTCTTATACACCAACAGGGAGCTTTATGACAGAAGAAATTTAAAAGCCACCAATCTCCCTGTCAGGCTGAGCTCCCAGGGCCTCACCTGCCCTTCCTGGGCTCTGCTTCTCCCCTCACAACTGGGTGAGCCCCAACACACACACACACACACACACACACACGACCACGGATCAGTACTTTAGGGGACCAGCTCCACATAGCTGCAGGTATAGGCTGTTCAGATGAGGGGTGAGCTGAGATGCTGACACCTGATCCCTAGAGCAGGGCAGTTCTGTAGCTGGGCGAGGACCTGGGACCCACACTCATTCCACAAGTGCTTTTGCTAAAGAAGTCCCTTGAAACAGCTCCTTTAATGGTGTGGTGACAGCACATATGGAGAGCAAGCAACACTCTTCTCTTCCCCCTTGATGGATTAACCACTGGAGAACCTGTCTCCTAAAGGTGAGTATCACCATCTAAGGCACGACTTCCCCTGTGTCCTATGCTCATACTAGATATGGATGGTATCTATGTATTACTACATTCCCATTAAAATAACATATGTATGTTCGTATGTTCACTAACAGAGATGATTAAAATGTTCACAGCAGCACACCTGCTCGAAACAGTTCCAGAATGGGTCCATGAGTAGAGCAGAGGATCAGTGATCTGTTCACACCTTTCATCTCTGCTTCTTGGCCACCAAGAGGCGAGCACTGAGTAGGTATGAGCACCAACTAGACACAATCATGCGAACAGCATGAGGTGCCAAACACCGATCCTACTGAGGCTGTGGGGATTCCACTCAGGTGAATATAAAACCAAGCTAAGCTATCAGCCACCAGGATGGTGATGGCCTGCCATTAATGAGGGAGGGTCCTAAGGAGACCAAAGAGATGCTGGGAATTGCCTCCTTTCTTGATCTGGGTGCTGGCTACCCAGGTGTAATCAGATGGTGAGAATTCCCTGGGCTGTAAATGTGTACAGGAGGTTTTGGAACATATTATAATGAAGGGTTTTGTTAAACAGTCCTCTGGTAGAATGACTGTTATGAAGGCTATAATAAAAAGATAGCAGAAGAGGAAAAGGAACTGTTTAAACTGTGACTGAAGCCTCACTGCTCAGACAATAGGTAGTCTCAGAGAAAGTGACTGTTATGGTTTGGATATGAGGTGTCCCCCAAAAGCTCCTATGTTATTGTAGGAATGTTCAGAGGAGAAATGATTACATTTTTAGAGCTATAAGCTAACCAGTGGATTGATTCATTTGATATGTTTAATCATTTGAATGGATTACTGAGTGAGAAAAGTAGACAGACGTGTGGCTAGAAGAAATGGATCACAGAGGGCATTTCCTGCGGATTTTATATTTTGTCCCAGCTCCTAGTGCTTTCCTCTCTCTCTGCTTCTTGGCCACCAAGAGGTGAGCAGTTTTCCTCTACCATGCCCTTCAGCCATGATGTTCTACCTCACTTTCGGCCTGGAGCTCAAAATAAACTTTTCTTCCTCAAGTTGTTCTTGTTGGATATTTTGGTCACAGCAATGAAAAGCTGACTAATTCCAGTGATCAGACATCCGTGAAACACCAGGATACCAGAACTCTAGAAACTCTCAAAGGCCCTAAAGCCAAACTCACATACCCAGAGCTTCCTCTGATACATCAGCCAGGAGGGGCTGGCCCCTGTGCGTCAAACCCCCATGTCCTTCATACACCAGAGCACCCAGGGGACCCACACCCACGCACTTGTATAGTCAGTAAGAACACACAGCTCCCCAAAATACCTCAGACCAAATGGGAAATTCTGTGGGTCTTGTGAAACCTCCCCTTCTAGAAAGACTGGATTTTCCAAAGTCCAAACTCCCTTGAAGAGGAAAAGGAAAAATACCAGCATAACTGTGTAAGCCATCTGTTTTGACAGCATGTCTGAGGAATTCACCACGTTGAGTAAGCAGTTAAATCTATTCAATGTCATGACATACAAAATTGAAGCATAATTGCCCCACCCCTGAGTGATTTACAACTAGAAAGCACTTCATTTCAGAAATGGAAGGAAATTCATGCCGGGAAATGGAAGAGATTGTCAAAAGTTTGACTGTAATGTGTGAGTGGAGCTGCGACAAGAAGTCTCGGATGGAGAAAGCACTCTCACTTTTGACATTTTTACTCCCATTTTAAAATGTCTCAGAAACAGCAGTTGTTTTTGCCCTAAAAGCAGATGAAATGATGATTGGAACCACAAATTTCAAACCCGGATGGGTGGCCCCAGCACACCTGGGAGGAAATGCTCTCTTACCCGATCGTGTGGTTGTCAACGTGGATCTGGAGCTCTCTCTCATTCTTGAAGGTCATCTGGCACTTGATGCACTGGTAGGTCTTCTTCTATTTGGAAACCCTGAAGAAAGGAATTAAGAGAGTCAGGAGGCAGGTGAACGCAGAAGCAGAAGTTCCCAGACAGACTGGCTCAAGACTTCCCAGAAGGGCCTGCCAGGTATCACAAGCCATTCTCTTCCCACTTCCCTCAGAACCCAGGCTCACAAGACTGGGGAAAGAGCACAGACCATGTCCCAAAGGAGCTTCCTCTGATACATCAGGGTACTGCCACAACCCAAGGTCAACCCTTCTAGCAAATGAGAGAGGCTGCCATGCTTGGGCATGTACCCACCCATTCAGCTATGTGCACACCTACCCAAGGACCCAGTCAGCCATCCATCCATTCATCCACCCATCCCTCAGCCTCTGTACATCTGCTCACCTATCTTCTGCTACACATTGATCCATCTAAATACACGTGGACCCCACCCACCCACCAACTTTCTACTCAACCATTAAATTTTCCAATCCCTTTACCCGCACTAAGAATCATGTGGCTGAGCAGGGGACACTGCTCCTGAGGACTCTGATGCTTCAGGCTGACTGACAAATCCCTCACCTGCCATGAGCACACAGAGTTCCAGGGGATCTACAGTTGGTTTCCACACACAGAGACTATTACCAGCTGCCTTTAGGGGTAGGAACAGAAAAACAGAGATCATCAGATGCTTCAAATCCCTTCCCGCCTATTCCTGGGTGTTGAACCCAGGGGCACTCTATCACTCAGTAACACCTCCAGCCACTTTTTTTAAATTTTGAGACAAGGTCTTACTGAGTTGCCCAGGCTGGCCTTAAACTTGAGATCCTTCTGCCCCATTCTCCCAAGTCAGTGGGATGATAGGCATGTGCCACCACACCCAGCTACTCCAGCTTCTCAAAGCTTCTTGAAAATTCATAAAGAATAAAGCTCACTGTCACCACCAAGCCTGTTTAGTTGTAAAACCTGCTTCTTGGGGACAAAGGTGGTATTGCCTGCCTAGAGGAAAGACTGTGGCTATGGGGTTATTTGAAGGGTCTTGCTAAGTTGCACAGGTTGACCTCAAACTTGTGACCCTCCTGCATCAGCCTCCTCAGTAGCCTTGGAATTACAGGAGTGCACCACTGCACCTGGCTAGAAGCCAGGGTCCATGGCTCCCTCAGTCCATAAGCCCCCAAAGGTGAGAGACATTGCTGGTTCTCCTTGGCTCCCAGGCTCAAAACACAACAGGTGCTCCGGAAAAGCTGAGGAATCAGTCAGTTCCATCACTACTGATGACAGCACCCAAGGGTTTTATTCCATTCATCACAACTGCACCAACAATGATGCTATTGCTGGCAATCATGACAGCTGGATTCCAGCAACTGTGATTGAGTCCCATCTAAGACTTATCAAAAGAGTCCCAGCTCAAAAGCCAGAGAAGTTAAGTGACTTGAGATCCAGTAAGCAAGTCCATCAGATCAAACAGACACACCAGCCATTGTTTATGACGGCCTTATGTGTGCAGCCACTTGCCATAACACTGAATGTCACCAGCCTCTCACTACAATTCTAGTAGTCAGAATGATTATCATTCCCACTTCACAGATGAGCTCTTGACAAAATGAGGCCCCAGAGAGATAATTGATGTGTGTTTGTCACACAGCTAGAAAGGGAAAAGGCAACTTGATTTCAGACTGGTGTCATGTACTACAGAGTGGATATGCTTAGCTGCCCTGGGCAGCACTGCCTCTAGGGACCAACACAGGGAACACACAGGAAATATGACACTTGGGGTGCAGGTTCTGTAGGGATCAGTGGATCCCCAGGGAACAGAGGGCAGGGTCAGGCAGGCTACACTTACCCATAGCACTGGTGATGTCTGGGTGCCTTTCCGAGGCCCACTGGTCTCTGGTGTGAGATCATGGTGGTCCACCAGCATGTGGCTCTCCAGGTCCTTAGCACTCTTGAACTTGACACTGCGCTTGGGCAGTGGAGCATGGCATAAGGGCCTGTCAGCAGGCTCAGTGGAACCAGACCACCCACCTGTTCAATTGGCATTGCGGGCCATGCAGCTGGGCCACAGGACATAGGGCAGCCCATTGACATCGAGCTTTACCAGGTCCTGCTTGCTGCAGAACTGCTTGAGGCACAGAGCACACTTGTAGAGCTTCTGCAGCCCCTGGCCATTGGGGGAGGATGCGGCAGAGCTGCCAGCCAGATTTATGCATGTGGAAGGTGCTGTGGTTCTTGAGCTCACGGGTAGAGGTGACCGTCTGCATGCAGCCCACACAGTGGAAGCCGTGAGTGAGTTGCACAGTTGTGCATCTGGCAGTGCTCGATGAACTCCTCCACGCTCTGCAGGGGCATTTTACAGATGCAACAGGTGCCTGTGTCCAGGATTCTTGCTGTGAGTCACCTTGTGCTAGGTGAATGTCAGCAGCAAGGAGAAGCGCTTGCCATAGATGGGGGACACATGTAGTACATTGGCAGGGCCCCAGTGCATCTGCAGGTGTTTCCTTAGCCCATTCTGCAAGAAAAAAGTCTTTGAGATAAAACGTTGCACTTTTGGCTGCCCTTGATGAACTCAGCCTTCTTGTGCAAGCCGTCATCCTCCTGCAGCTGGTGGTTCCGCAGGAGCACCTCCATGGTGTAGGCTGCCCTGCAGATGTCACAGCCGTACATGGGCTCAGAAGCAATATCCACATCATCTGTGGAGGTCCGTGGTGGTATCCGCAGGTGGTGCAGAGTAGCACGATCTATGGGGGGGCTGCCAAAGTGGGTTGTCATCCAGGGGGTACTACGCCAGCACTCAACGCAGCATGAAGTAGAGGAGTCAGCCGGTGGCGGAAGTAAATCAGCTCTCAAAACATGAGTTAGGCTGTGGAATCTTCTGCTTCTTCTGCTGGTTTATTTTCAGTTTGCACAAGTATATAAACATTTCTTGGCATTACATATTTTTTACATCATAAAACTTAGGAAAGGGGCTGAATCATTTTATTGATTACATACCAAACATACGTATTGAGGCTTTGTATAGAGAGTTACATGAACTGTACGTAACTATCTGCATATGTTATTTTTACCTCATATCTCTAACTTAGTCATTCTTTCTGCATACTGTTTAAACTTGCCTGATAAAAGTTAATTTTGTCTGGAATTTCTAAGGCACTTATTGTTTTTTATAAAACAAGAAGCAGGGAAAGGGAGGGGCAGCTTTTTGAAAAAGGACTTTTGTTCTAAAGATTTGTATTACTACATTAAATTACTCTGAAACTAAGAGTGATTTAATAATTGGAAATAGCGATACCTGGTGGCCACATGTATGAATAAGAACAGAACAGCAAGTAAATAGAGAGAACCAATGCAAAGTTAACTCTTTCATGAAAAAAAAAGAGGGTTTTATCAGCAGAAAGGTTATAGGGGAGCATTACGGGGGAACATGAGCAGATCACATTGAGCAACTGCCACTAGCCTATCCTTGTGGTGGTTTGATTTTTCGTCATATTGTCAGGGCAACACCCCTGGGCTAGGCCAAGTCCACGTTATCAGGAAGTGAGAGACAGCCAGAGTGTTATGTTTTCGGCTGACATGTTCTTAATGTTCCCAACATTTTTTCCCCTTTTTGTTTTATTGATGGGAGCCCACCTTACTTCAGGGTGTGCCTGTCTTTAGGTTGTCCCCCTCTGGGGGGATCTTACCCATCATTGACTACCACCATAGCACTTTGGGTGGAAAAAACTTACCCCAAGGCCAGCAAGCAGTGGCCGATGGGAAGACATGAGACAGAACAGTCGCCTTTGGGAAGGCTTCCCATGGATGTTTTAGACCTCCACATCTTGACAAAGACCATGGCCTAGTTCATAGCACTCCCAATCAGCATTGCTGAGGGCAGCATATTGTTGGCGGGACCACCATAAGCTGTACTGATGTGGCTGTCCTTAAGGAAGATGCCACTAAAGATGCCATAATCATCCTCACTTGCCTTGTGGCTGTTGGGTCCATCGGGTTTTTTTAAGCAGCATGCCCCTGCAGGTCAGCAGGCTCAGCCTTCTTGGTGGCTGCAGGGGGATCCCCATTGGCTGTGCCATTCTCTGTGGCAGCATCAATACACACAGTGCTTCTCCCTCTGGTGCTTCTCCAGGAGGATGATGGCATGGAAAGCCTTGATGCAGAACTTGCAGTTTTACTTCTTTCCTGTGCGTGGTGATGTGGCACTGCAGCTCCACCTCAGTACTAAAGGTCTCCCTGCAGAAGATTCACTTGTGCGCCTTGGCCAGATTGCCCAGGTGGCTGTATTTGACATGCACCTGCAGGCCATGCCTCTTTAAGCAGCTTGGATCTGTGGATCTGCTCATGCCTCTTCAAGTAGCTCAGACCGACAACACCTTGGACCAGCCCTGCCCATCATCCCCACCTTTTTCTGACCTTGCAGTGGCTTTAAGGTGGAGTCCGGGATGGAGCCATTCTCCACGGAGGCGCTGGAGTCAGGAGTGGCGCTGCTCATGAAGGCCGCGCTGCCCTGCATGGGATCTGGGCTGACCTGTGGTTGCTGGAGTCAGGCTGCCGGTGGCTGTCCAGGTGGCAACAAAAGCCCTCCAAGGAGGAGAACTGCGCGGGGCCCATGGGGCACTTGTGTTTTCTGGTTGGCGTGGGATTGGTGGATGTGGGTGAGCAGGGTTTTTTCATCGACAAAGACCTCAGGGCAGTGGATACACTGCAGGTCCCCTTTCTCCAAGATCTAGGGATGGTGTATGAGCATGTGCTTCTCTAGCTCCTCCATCTGGCTGAAGGTGTCTTTGCAGTACTTGCACATAAAGTTCTCCTACTCAGAACTTGCTCAGATGCTCCTTATTCCGGGCCTGCATGAGGCTCTACAGTGAGCTGGTGGAGAAGCTGCACTTGCAGATGGTGCACTTGATGGGCTTGCTGAAGCTTTGGGTCTTCAGGTGCATCTTGAGGTGGTCAGTGTAGGAGAAGGCCACCTTGCACTTGTAACAGTGGTACTTCTTGTCGCCTGTGTGCAGCTTGATGTGCCAATCTCAGCTCCACTTGTGCTTCAAGAGGCAGCTGCAGTAGTGTGCACTTCAAAAGCAGCTTGTCGCAGTGGATCTGCTCATGCCTCTTCAAGTAACTCGGGTGGATAAAGGACTTGTCGCAGAACTGGCAAGGGTATGGCAGGCCTGTGCCCCCTTTTCTCCTCCGGGAGGCTGAGGTCAAAACCCATCTCTGATCATCTGCATGGGTGAAGCAATATCCTTGCTGGAGGGAGACAGGCCACCCAGGAGAGTTGTGGGTCATCATCATCATCTGCAGGACGAAAGCAGAGAAGAGATGAGAAGCAATTCCCAGGGCCCATTGGGGAAACAAGGACAGAGCCAACTTCTCTATAGCACTTGGGCTGAGGCTCTGCAGCTAGCCAACTGCTGCAAGGGAGCAGGGGTAGCCGGCAGGACAGAAGCAAGTGGACATGTGGACATTCCCTTCTGCAGAGGAATGGCAGGATATGGAGGGGAAATGACTTATTCCTCAGCAGCAACTACATGGGCCTGGTTGGATGTGGTACACCCAATGGAGATGAAGCTCTCATCCATTTCCCTGATGGGGGTAGGAGGGGCGACCTGGACAAAGTCACTAGAAATGACCTCACAGACCATCAGTCTTACAGGTCAAAAGA
>CM046669.1:34084078-34155469 GCA_025594165.1 Tamias sibiricus
AATACATATAATTTCAGCTATCTTATATTAGACAAAGGTGCCAAAAATGTACAGTAGAGAAAGGATAGCCTCTTCAACAAATGGTGCTGGGAAAACTGGAAATCCATATGCAACAAAATGAAATTAAACCCTTATCTCTCACCATGCACAAAACTCAATTCAAAGTGGATCAAGGACCTAGGAATTAGATCTGAGACAATACGCCTAATAGAAAAAGTAAGCTCCAATTTCCAGCATGTGGATTAGGCCCCAAGTTCCTTAATAAGAATCCTGTAGCGCAAGAACTATTACCAAGAATTAATGAATGGGATAGATTTAAGCTAAAAAGCTTCTTCTCGGCAAAAGAAACAATCAGTGAGGTGAATAGAGAGCCAACTAATTGGGAACAAATATTTAATACATGCACATCAGATAGAGCACTAATTTCTAGAATATATAAAGAACTCAAAAAACTTTACACCAAAAAAGTAAATAACCCAATCAATAAATGGGCTAAGGAACTGAAAAGACACTTCTCAGAAGAAGATATACAATCAATCAACAAATACATGAAAAAATGCTCAACCTCTCTGGCAATTAGAGAAATGCAAATAAAAACTACTCTAAGATTTCATTTCACTCCAGTCAGAATGGCAGCTATCAAGAACACAAACAACAATAAATGTTGGAGAGGATGTGGGGAAAAGGCACACTCATACATTGCTGGTGGGACTGCAAAATGGTGCAACCGTTATGGAAAGCAGTATGGAGATTTCTTGGGAAAATGGGAATGGAACCACCCTATGACCCAGCCATCCACTCCTGGGTCTGTTCCCAAAAGACTTAAAAACAGCATATTATAGTGACACAGCCACTTCAATGTTTATAGCAGCACAATTCATAATAGCTAGGTTGTGGAACCAACCTAGATGTCCCTCAGTAGATGAGTGGATAAAGAAAATGTGGTATATACACAAAATGGAATTTTACTCAGCAATAAGAGAATAAAATAATGGCATTTGCAGGTAAATGGATGAAGTTGGAGAATATAATGCTAAGTGAAATTAGTCAATCTCAAAAATCCAAATACCGAATGTTTTCTCTGATATAAGGAGGTTAGTTCACAGTGTGATTGGATGGGGGTACATAGGATTAGAGGAACACTAGAACGGTCAAAGGAAAGGGAGGGCAAGGGAGGGAGCAGAGGGGGAGAAGGGGGGGAAATGGTGGTTGAATGAGATGGATATCACTATCCTAAAATGCATGATTAAAAATCTGAATGGTACTTTAAAAAAAAATTCATGTTTTTAAAAATCCCTCACTATTGCTTTATATTTCATCTTCCATATTAACTTTATAGACACTTTGCCAAGGTTCATTAAAAAGGAACACAGGATTATGAAACAGATTATTTATATTTACTGATTAAGAGAAATCTTGTTTCTATGTTTATCGGGAATTCCCTTTCAGAAAGAAATGGCATTTTCTGATTTATGACATTCTGTAAAGGTTTATGCAGATCTGGTGGGCTGCATTTCTTAATCTATTTCTGAATATCTTGTCACATTCTTACTCTTTTGACTGTGATCTCTCTTTGCCTCCCCACCACTATTGTTGGTGAGTACAAATACAGTTATGATTTTTATCAACTGAACTGTTTTCAACCACCCTGTTCAATTCCCTTATTAGTTCCAGTACTTGGTCAGTTGATTGTATTTGAGTTTGTAAGTAGGCAAATATTTGGAGTTAGAATTTCAGAAACACAAATTAAGGGTGTTTGCAGGAGCCCTGTTTGGGGAGATGGCTTGAATTGCAGTTGACTATGGGCCACGGAGATTTGGGCATTGTCGCCTTCCGTAGTCTCACGGGACTTGGCCCGGGATCTCGAGTGACTTGGCCGAGATTGCTGATCGGGTTCAGCGCCATTTTGGTGGTGCATGCGGCACGTGTTAGTCGTTGTTAGAGCCAGAGAGAAAAGTTATCAGAATAAAAAGCTGTTTGTCTCCAGTTTGCCTCTGAACTTCTTCCCGCGGCTTCGTTGCTCCAAGCGGCCATCGCTTCAGGCAGCAACAGGTGTTAATCATTTCCTTTCCATTAAATAGTTTTGCCTTAAGGCTCTTTCACAGGAGAAATGGCAGAGATGAATAATTGCTTTAAAGGAATGTGAACACCCCACTCTCAATTCAGGGGAAAAATAAAACAAGAATAAATATAAATATCAGGCTGGAATGGGGAGGCCTGGCTGGAAGCCTGTGGGCATCTCCGCCTTGGGTGGAGCAGAAGCCTCCTGCTTCCTGACACTCGGGCTACTCAGGGAACTAAGGAACACCCCAGGGAAAAGCCTTTCTGTAAGGTAACTTGTCACAAGTGCTTTGTTCTCAGGCTTCTTGGTTCTTTTGTTAGGAGCCTGGAATTTTCTTCCCAGGTTAGGAGTCTGGTCTGGGAGAGGGGCCTAAACTCCTCTGTGATCTGTAGTGTTACTCCTTCATTCTCTTTTTATTTGTCTCACATTTCTTGGATTTAGTTATAAAAAACATGAGCATCATTATTCTATTAGAAATTATAATATAACACTGATAGTTTACATATTCAGCTTATCTATGTTCCTATAGGTGGTGGCCTCCTATGTCTCAGAAAAGAAAAAAGGTCAGCTAAGTGGTCTTGAGAAAAAGCAATAGCTGGACACAAGAGGAGAGGACTGTGCTTTGGGTCAGGTATATACATATCATATATACATGTTGTATGTAGTATTATTTCCGTTTATTTATTCATTACTTGTATATTTATATAATATACTTTATAAATATATAAAGTTTATTTTTAAATAAATACATAATTTATATATTCATTTATAATAAATACATTTATTTATAATTTTTATTTATAAAATTTTTTGATGTATGAATTTATTTATAGGCAATGTTTATTTATAAATATATAAATTTATTTAGAAATAAATGACAATTTACATATTCATTTATAAATATATAACATATTACTACTTATTTATAAATAAATACATAATAAATTTGCTTATTTGTAATACATACTTTGATTTATTTATATTTACTTAATATTTATAATATTTACCTAATATCTATTTAATTAATTTTTCTATTTGTTCCTCATTTATGTATTATATGTGTATTTATATATTATTTTATTTTCCCAACCTCCTCCTTGCTCTCTGAAAGCTCTTTTTGTCTTTTTACTCTATTATTTATGGATAAAAGGTCTTCATTATTCTAATGCCCGACAATGCCAAGTGTTTGTGAATTGGTCTTTTCTTACATCTAACGTAATTTTTTGTGTGTCTTTTTGATTCCTTTCTTTGAGCAACTATGTTTTTATGTTTTATAAATTGCCTTATGGGTAATATAGATTATATTTATATATAAGTATAAATAAAATTATGATATATAGTGTTATTTTAATACATCAAAACATTTCTTACTATAAATATGAATTTATATTTATAACTATGTAGTCGCCTGAAGCGATGGCCGCTTGGAGCAAAGAAGCCGCGGGAAGAAGTTTTGAGACGAACTGGAAACAAACAGCTCTTTATTCTGGCAACTTTTCTCCCTGGCTCTAACTACACCCCGACACGCCGTCCACGCTCCTCTAACCTCCAAAATGGCGCAGACCTCCTCCGCAATCTCGCTCAAGTCCCTCGAGATCTCCGGCCAAGTCTCGCAAGATCCCGGGCCAAGTACGGAAGGCGCCAATGCCCAAACATGTCCAAAGCCAAAGCCCGTAGTCCACCGCAATTTAAGCCATCTCCCCAAACAGGGCTCCTGCATTTCCCCCTTTTTGTTTTAAAAGAGGTAATGCTCTAGGACGTCTATGTGCAACCAACATTCTTACCCGTCATCGGATAATCAAGGCTGTGCCCTTGACTCCTGTCTTAGGTTGATATGTCGGCCACATGAGACTGTCCCGTGCGACTGTGCCTGTCTTAGGTTGTCCCCCTCTGGGGATCTTACCCGTCATTGGCTAACCAGCCATCCAATGGAGCCCTTTAGGATCGACTGTGTATGATGACTAACAGCCGTCCAATTGTGAGGAGATGTTGCGGCTTTAAGGCAACAAGCCTTTTGGTGACGAGCCAAATTGTATAGCATATCAAATTGTTTTAAACAAATTATTTGCCCTAAGTTTCATCAAGTAACACACTGAATTCTCTGGACAAATGTCCGCAAGTCATTGTCCCGTAAAGTCCCAAACAATGAAAGATCAAAATGTCCATTTGTTATAACACGTTGATGTAGGAGGTCCCATGCATGTAGAGCAGAGGCCACACTGTTGGTGAGGTTGTTTGATGCTTGAGCAGCAGGGATGCTTGTGGTGACCGCGTTCCCTGCAGCTATAGCAGCAACCGTCTTTTTTATATCTAGATAATGCCACCGGCAAATCTTCAGGGCCCGCTACCTAGAAACTCAAGCATCAATTATTAAAGGAAAGGCAGTGTTATTTCAGCACTGAGTGAAGAGTCGAGTTGTCAAACTAAAAAACAGAATTATTAGATTAGAAAATTAAAGTTGATTTCTGCTCATACACATTGTTGTTTGAGCTCACACAAACATAAGTTGTCAAAATATCATATTGAGAACAAAAGAAAGAAAGACTGAGGGTATTTACTGTATTAAAGATAGATTAAAGAAAAGCTAAAGGCACTTTGGAGAAATAATTTGTCAGCTGGAACCCTCAAGTCTCTGTATACACAGCAATTTTTTACCTGTTGAGATAATTGAAATTAATCAGCTATTAAACAAATGAAGTTAATAACAAATGAACAATCTTATGTCAAAACACCAAAATATTAGGTTATATAGCACTAGTCATATTGTTTGCTAAAGAGAAGTCCCAGGGATACCTATAATCAAAATTGAAAGTACCTTCATTTATAAAATTATTTACCTAAATTGAATACTCTCAACCTAAAATGAATTAAAGTTATTTGGATCCATATATATATATATATATATATATATATATATATATATATATATATATTCTTTTTCATAAGCGCTTTGTTCTTTGTGATGTCACACTGGACAGACGAACAAACATACAAACATATATTTGTGACGTCACATTAACA
Organism: Tamias sibiricus; assembly: GCA_025594165.1. Taxonomy (NCBI): domain Eukaryota; kingdom Metazoa; phylum Chordata; class Mammalia; order Rodentia; family Sciuridae; genus Tamias; species Tamias sibiricus. Next base: position 34,089,162 of record CM046669.1, read on the forward strand.
TGAAATGTAGACAAATGTACAGACATAAAGACATGTATAAAAATAAAAAAAAAATACAATTGTGTGCACACTAAAGAGAGATCTCCTCATCCCGGCCGGGAGGAATGACTCTTGAGTTGTGAAACATTTTGAAGGATACTTTTGAGGGAGTCATTCTATATCTTCATCTTGGTCTTCTTGATTTTGTACCTTTTTTATTAATCTTGATTCCTCAACAACTACATCTTGATCATTTTTTGATGTGGTACCTGCTTTATTAATCTAGATGGTATCCATATTGGAGAGGATTCGTGTTTTGGAAAAACACAAACAGATCCTCTCCCCCAAATTAACACTGGATCTGGACCCTTCCATGTACCTGAAAGAACATCCTTCCAGTAAACCAAGGGTTTATGTTGTTGGTGTGGATTCCAATGTCTGTCTCCAGCAGAATAACCATTAGAGTCTAAAGTTAAAAAATTTAAGGTAAACAGGGCAACTGCCAATCTGTCTTTAGGACTTTTCCAATTTCCTTCTTTTTGTTTTAATAACATAATTTTCAGTGTGCGGTTTGCTCTTTCAATAATGCCCTGACCCTGAGGATTGTATGGGATGCCTGTTTTATGGGATATGTTGAATTTTGCGCAAAACTGTTTGAAAGATGAGGACGTATATGCGGGGCCATTATCTGTTTTAAGCATTTTGGGGATGCCCAATGCAGCAAAAGCTTGTAAACAATGAGATGTGACATCTTTAACTTTTTCTCCAGAATGTAAGGAAGCAAAAATCATGCCTGAACATGTATCTATGGTTACATGAATAAATCGCAATTTTCCAAAGCTTGGCTCATGAGTAACATCCATCTGCCACAAATGATTGGGCATTAATCCTCTAGGGTTAACACCAAAATGAGGATTGGGCAAATGTGTCATACAAGATTTACAATCTTTTACAATTGTTCTGGCTTGCTCTTTTGTGATTTTAAACCTACGTTGCAAGGTGGTGCTGTTGACGTGAAACTGGGAATGAAATAAAGTAGCTTGTTTGTAGTGCTGAAAGTATAAATATTGTTTTTGTAAGTTCATCAGCCTTTTGATTACCTTCATGGAGGGGGCCAGGCAAATTAGTATGTGCTCTAATATGGCCTACGAATAGAGGTTCTTTTCTTGCCCACAAAAGTTTTTGTATTTGATAAAACAATTTAAAAGCTGGAGTATGAGGTGCTATTGGTCCTGCTAACTCTAATTTTGGGACGGCTTGTACAATATAGTGGCTATCTGAAAAAATGTTTATGGGCTGGTCTCTAAAATTTTCCAGAGCTCTTACCACAGCTTCCAATTCCACTAGTTGAGCTGATTTGTGTGCAGTTATGTAAGTCATATTTTCTTTTGTAGTGACTATTGCAGCAGTACCATTTGAGGACCCATCTGTAAATACATTAAATGCCTTAGGAATAGGTTGATTTTTTATTACCTGTGGAAATATAATAGGATGATTAATACAAAACGATAATATAGGAGACTTAGGAAGGTGATTATCAAAATTTGCAGAGGTAGAGCATCTAGCTATAGCCCAGTCATTATCGTTGAAGCATAAATATTCAATCTGTGACGATGAATAGGGAGTAATAATAGTAGCAGGGTGAATGCCAAATATTTTAGTAGAAGTTTTAAGTCCTTGAAGAATAAGTTTAGCCACCATGGAGGTATAAGATTCAATTATACTTTTAGGAGAGACGGGCAAATGTATCCATAATAAAGGCCCTTGTTGCCAAAATACTCCTGTGGGTGTATATTGTGAAGAAATAATAATCAACATCAGCGGTTGAGTTAAATCAAATCTGTCACAATGAGCTCCTTCAATGGCTTTTTCTACTAACTTTAAAGCTTTCCTAGCATCTGGAGTCAGTGTTCGCGGTGAGGATGGATCAGGGTCCCCTCGAAGGATATCAAATAAAGGTTTTAATTGGCCAGTAGTGAGGTTTAGTGTAGGGCGAAGCCAATTAATGTCACCCAGCAGTTTTTGGAAATCATTGAGGGTGGTTAAATGTTCTTTATTTATTAAAATTTTTGGGGGGGTCTAACAAAAGTATCCATGATTTTAAATCCTAAATATAATATGGGAGATCTAGTTTGAACTTTTTCTTCTGCTATATATAATCCGTATTTTTTAAAATTTTCTACCATGTCACTGAATATATTAAATAAGATTTTTTGATTAGGGTGGGCCAGTAAAATATCATCCATGTAATGTAGACACATGAGGTTTGGATAGTTATTTTTAATGGGTTGGATAGCCTTGTCCACATATATTTGGCATATGGTGGGGCTATTAGCCATTCCCTGTGGTAAAACCTTCCATTGATATCTCTGATCAGGGCCATTATTGTTCATAGAAGGAACTGAAAAAGCAAACCTGGGGGCATCCAGAGGATGTAGGGGAATAGAAAAGAAGCAATCCTTTATATCAAGACTAATAACATGGAAACTTTTTGGAATAGCTACAGGATTCGGAAGTCCAGGTTGAGTAGGGCCCATGACTTGCATGGTTTTATTAATTTGTCTAAGATCATGTAATAATCGCCATTTTCCTGATTTTTTCTTGATCACAAATATGGGGGAATTCCAGGGAGAGGTGGAAGGTTCTATATGTCCTGCTTCTAATTGTTCCTGAACTAGTAGGTGGGCCGCTTGTAATTTCTCTTTAGATAGGGGCCACTGAGGGACCCACACTGGCTTATCAGAAAGCCATGGTATTTTTAAAATTATTTTCTCAGTGGCCCCGAAGAAAAAATGTCTTTTTCCTATATGATAATGATTTCTTTTAGGGTTACGCTTACCCTGTACTTTTTGATAATGATTTCTTTCAGGGTTAAGACTACCCTGTATATTTTCACATTTAACACCTGCAGGTTTGGTTGCAAGGTGTACTCCCATTTGTTGTAAAATATCTCTTCTCCATAAAGTAACTGGTAGGTTAGGTAAAACATAAGGCTGAAACGTTCCTTTATGTCCTTCATCATCCTCCCATTTTAAAATTACTGCACTTTTTTCTGGGAGGTTATTATATCCCAAGCCTCTTAAACTGGTTGAAGCTTTTTGCAGAGGCCAGTGTTTGGGCCATTGTCGTAAATTAATGATGGAGGAATCAGCTCCAGTATCTATAAGTCCCTCCATTTCTATTCCTTGGATTCTTATTTTACACATAGGCCTCCTAGTACAGTCTCGAACCCAGCAAGCCATGAGACTCAAATCAGTGGAACAAAATCTTGTATTGTTCCCTTTTTGAGGCATACTCATTTTAAATGAATTATGTAAATTTGGAAGGAGAAGCAGCTGAGCAATTTTATCTCCTTGATTAACAGAACTTATACTTTGGGGTGAGCTAAGCATTATTTTTATTTCCCCTTTGTAGTCTGAGTTTATTACACCTGGGGTCACTTGCAAACCTAATAAGCTTTGAGGACTTCGCCCGATAATAAGTCCTACAGTCCCTGAGGGAAGAGGTCCCCTGACTCCTGTGGGAATCAGTTGAACCCCCATTTCAGGTGTTAACACTATTCGGGCGGTGGAACAGAGGTCTAATCCTGCATTTCTTCCTGTTCCTCTGGTGAGGGAGTGGATGGGTAATAGGGGTTGTGTCGGGGAAGCATCTGAATGGATGCTTGAGGATACTCCTCTTCCAATGCCTCGTACATTTGTGGGCCCCGGGGCATTGGGCCCCGTGCCCCGTTTTTTGAATTCCTGAACAAAGGATTTCCATGGATGTCAAATTTTGAATGGCATTTATTGGCCCAATGATTTCCCTTTTTACACCTGGGGCAGCAACCTGGAGCACGGTATGAATTTGGTCTTATTTCTCTTTTGGGATTTTGCCTAGAATAGCCTGATTGACTATGATAATTTTTCCTGGAATATCCTGATTGATTATAGTGTCTAGGTTGAGTCCTTGTGAAATTCTGAGGGGCAGCATCTCTAACAGCTGCTGCAATCATATTCCCTGTGACAAAGGCATCATTTATATCTTTACATAGTTGTATATATATGGAAAGATCCTTTTTATTTCTCCATGGCCTGATGGCTTCCTGGCAATATTTATTAGCGTTTTCATATGCTAATTGAACAACTAATGGCATAACTTGATCAACGTCTCCAAAAACTCTACCTGCAGTTCTCAAAAGTCGATCAGCAAATTCAGCATATGGTTCATTAGGTCCTTGAATTACTTTGGACAAGCTACCTTGTAGATCCCCAGGTCCTTGTACAGTTTTCCATGCCTTTAAGGCAGCTGCGTTTATCTGAGCATATACTCCTGGGGTATAATATTTTTGAACCTGTACGTCTGCGAATGGCCCTTCTCCTGTGAGCATTTCTATATTATGGTCTCCAAACCCTGCATCTGCATTTATTTTAGCTGTTTCTATACAAAGTTCTTGAAATTGTGATCGCCAAACCAAGTATTGTCCCCCACTTAATGTTGCTTTACATAGACGTTTCCAGTCTGAGGGGGTTAAGCTAAAGGTGTTAAGGGACTCCAGTATACTCAACGTGAAAGGAGCTTGGGGTCCATATGTCATTACTGCCTCTTTGAGAATTTTTTATTGTTTTGAAATCTACTGACTGGTGGCCCCTCTCTCCATTTTCATATTCAAATACTGGCAGTTCCCAACGTATCTGTGAGTTACCCTCAAGAGCACATAAGCGCTCAGAAAGACTTTTTATTTCTATTTCTAGGGTATGCAAACGCCTAGTGATACCCTTCATATTTTCTGTAATAGATTCCACCCATGGGGGAGTGGAGGACATAGGTTCCTCCACTTGATGGTCCCTTATCTTAGTCTTCCTTAATTTCCTTTTGTTCATTTTTTCAGAATCACTTTTACTTAATTCCTCCTCACTACTACTACTCTCATTGGTCCTAACTGACTCAGTAACATCCTGATAAGTCCCTATCTATAAATATATAAACATGTATAACTTTAAATACATGATATATTATATGTTTATATGTTTCTGTAACAACCATATTACAGATATTATATGTATCTATAATTTGATAATAGATTTGTTTTATTATTGGTTCAAATGTTTGTTATTTCTCTTTTTTCTCCTTTTCTAGTCAGCTTTCTTTGAGGCAATCAAATTGTTAGTATTTAATTTTGTTTCTTTAGTTTAGAAATTATAATATGCACTTTATTTTTCTTTGGTTTACATATAATAGTTTACATATAATTAACCCTATATAACAATACAAATATTCAAACATAAAAGAAGAATGATTTTTTACTTCACATAATTCATACCTTTTTTTGTATATATTTGTGTAAATACATTGTAACCTCCAGCATCATGTTATTATATTTTCTTTAAACATTTGAGTATCTTTTAAGGAACTATAAGAATAAAATATATAATCTTGTTATTTCCTGACTTATTTAATATTTCTCATGCTTTTATTCCTTCCTGTAGATTCATTTATCTGTCTGATATAATTTCCCTCCAACTCTAAGAAATTCCTTTAACATTTATTATTGTGAAGTGCCGAGGTCTGGTCTCAGCGGGGGGGGGGTGCAGAGCAGCACGATGGGGGTACAAACACGAACGCTAAACACAGTATGGAGGTAAAGGAGTCAAAGATAGAGACAGAGAAATCAGCAGACAGACACAGAGTTGGGCTGCTGAATCTTGTGTGTCTTTACTTTCACATTTTGTTGCAAGTATATAAGCATAATTCTTGGCAGTGCACATTCTTTTTTGATTACATCACAGTCGTAAGACTTAGGAAAATAGCAACATCTACTGATTTCATATTAGACATATTAAAAATTCTTTATCCTACACATTTCAAGGTTTTGTACAAATGGGGGGGGGGGGAGTCACGTACACCTTTCCAAGGTCCTATACAGATGGAGGTCATATGTGACTATCTGGGCATATTATAATTTTGTCACATTTATCTAACTAGTCTGGGTAAAATTCATTTCTCATGGATTCCCTGAAGCCATAACCTTTGCCTGATAGAAGTTAATTTTTTCTGTCTGGAATTCAAAGCACTATTGTTTTTCTAAAGTAGTTTAGCTAAAACCTAGAGGCAGGTAGAGGAAGCAAAGCCGAATGTTAACTCTGAAGGACTCCTACTCTAAGGAATTTGTATGTATCTATTCTAAGTTACTCTGAAAGTAAGAGAAATCTTTTTTTCAATCACAAAATGACTCTTAAAGCTTGTTAACTAGGAACTTGTTACTTAGTACAATTATAGAAAAGGTTTTTTATGCTTTTAGCTCAGTTTCCAAAAGGTTAATTTCCAGAATTAGTCTCGTTCTAAATAACTGAAATAGCGACACCTAGTGGCCATATGACAGAAAAGCAGATAGGAGAACATACGCAGTCAGAGTTAACACTTTCAACACCGTGGTAACTGTCCATGAAAAAAGGGGGTTTTGGTATCTGTCCATGAAAAAAGGGGGGTTTTACCCCATGCCCCTTTTTATTTTATGACGAGGGGCTTTTGCCCTTGTTCCGTCGTTCTTTTTTTGACAGGGGGCATCTGCCCGGCCCTGTCTCATTAAAGATGCCACAGTGAAGGTCTAATGGTGACAGTTTTTCAGCTTTCATTTATATGTGTATGTTTTTATCTCACTTGTGTTTAAAAGAAAGAGATTATCTCAGATATTTGTTATAGTGATGGGCAGCTAACACAGTTTTCTTCATGTCGTTTTATGGCTTGATAGTTTTTGTTTGTTGTTTTTTTTTTTTTTGTTTGTTTTTTTTTTTTTGTTTTTTAGCACTGGATAATATTGTCTAGGTACCACCACTTATTTATTTATGTACCTACTGAAAGACATCTTGATTGCTTCCAAGTTTTGGCAATTATGAATAAAACGGCTATAATCAACCATGTGGAGGTTTTTGTGTGTACATAAGTTTTAGCTTCTTTGTTTAAATACCAAAGAGCATGATTGCTGAATCACAATGTAAGAGTATGTTCAGTTTTGTAAAAAAAACAACCATTGAACTGTTTTTCAGAGTGGCTGTACAGATTTGCATTCCCACCAAGAGTGAATGAGAGTTCTCAAAATGTTGTGGAGGGATTGATAGAGTTTGGGGACTGAACCTGAAAGACTAGAAAACAAAGGGTCCACTGGTGACTGAGGAGAGTAAGGATCGGCTCCTCTACTACATGAGTGAAACCCAGCAGAGCTTCCTAAAGGGCAGTCTCCCAGAATAAACCAGCAACCTCTATGCCCATGAAGTGTGCTGATTTAAAATCTTCACAACCAATCATCATTCAACAAAAAAACCTGAAGCCTAGCTAAGCCTAAGCCATACCTCCAGGAGTCCCACCTATGGGATTTTTTTCTCACACTCCAACAACCCCACCTAACACAGCTGAGAAGGGAAGATAAGAATCTTTTGAATTCCAATGGAAAAAATTCTTTAACTTTTCATTAAAATCTTTTTTTTTTTTCATTTTTCTCTTCTCTGTTCAATTGTGACCTGAATGGTTCATAGACACTCATATACATTCATATCATATTTTTCTCATTTATATCATTTTTGATGGCAGTTATTTTTCATGGATCAGTATTTTGAGGACTAGGGTTTTTTTTAATTAAATACTGTATTTATTCTAATTTGTTATACACGCTTACAGAATGCAATTCATTTCATATTACATATATAGAACACAATTTTTCAAGTCACTGGTTCTACACAAAGTATTTTCACACCCTTCGTGTCTTCATACATGTACTTAGGGTAATGATGTCTAACTCATTCCACTGTCATTTCTACCAACTTGCCTCCTCCCTTCCCCCCCTTTGATATATTTAAAGTTCCTTAATTTCTACCATGCTCCCCACCCCGTCTCTATTATGCGTCAGTATCCTCATATCAAAGAAACCATTTGGTCTGCCTTTGGTTTTTTTGTATTGGCTTACTTCACTTAGCATTATTTTCTCCAACTCCATCCATTTACCTGCAAATGCCATGATTTTATTCTCTTTTAGTGTAGAGTAATGTTCCATTGTGTATACATACCAAAGTTTCCCTATCCATTCATCTACTGAAGGGCATCTGCATTGGTTCCACAATTTAGCTATTGTGAATTGTGCTGCTATAAACATTGATGTGGCTGTGTCCCTGTAGTATGCTGTTTTTAAGTCCTTTGGGTATAGACTGAAGAGTGGGATAACTGCGTCAAATGGTGGTTTCACTCCAATTTTTCCAAGGAATTGCCATACTGCTTTCCAGATTGGCTTCACCAACTTGCAGTCCTACCAGTAGTGTATGATTGAACCTTTTCCCCCACATCCTTGCCAACACTTATTGTTTGTATTCTTGATAGCTATCATTCTGACTGGAGTGAGAGTAGTTTTGATTTGCATTTGTCTAATTGCTAGAGATGTTGGAAATTTTTTCATATATTTGTTGATTTATTGTATATCCACTTCTATTCAGTTCCTTTGCCCATTTAATGACTGGGTTATTTGTTTTTTTGGTATTAAGGTTTTTTTTGAGCGCTTTATATATCCTGGACTTAATGCTGTATCTGATGTGCTTGTGTGAAGATTTGCTCCCATTCTACAGGTTCTTTATTCACTTCACTGATTTTTTCTTTTGCCGAGAAGAAGCTTTTTAGTTTGAATCCTTCCCATTTATTGATTCTTGGTTTTAATTCTTGTGCTATAGGAGTCTTATTAAGAAGTTGGGGACTAATCTGACATGACGAAGATTTGGGCCTACTTTTTCTTCCATTAGGTGCAATGTATCTGGTTTAATTCCTATAACCTTGATCCAGTTTGAGTTGAGTTTTGTGCATGGTGAAAGATAAAGATTTAATTTCATTTTGTTACATGTGGATTTCCAGTTTTCCCAGCACCATTTGTTGAAGAGGCTATCTTTTCTCCAATGTACGTTTTTGGCACCTTTGTCTAATATAAGATAACTGCAGTTATGTGAGTGCATCTCTGTGTCCTCTATTCTGTACCATTGGTCTACAGGTCTATTTTTGTGCCAATACCATGCTATGTTTTTGTTACTATTGCTTTGTAGTATAGTTTAAGGTCTGGAATAGTAATGCCACCAGCTTCATTCTTCTTGCTAAGGATTGCTTTGGATATTCTGGGTCTCTTATTTTTCCAGATGAATTTCATGATTGCTTTTTCTATTTCTATGAGGAATGTTATTGGGATTTTGATTGGGATTGCATTGAATCTGTATAGTGCTTTTGATAGTATGGTCATTTTGACAATATTAATTCTACCTATCCAAGAACAAGGTAGATCTTTCCATCTTCTAAGATCTTCTTTAATTTCTTTCTTTAGCATGCTGTAGTTTTTATTGTAGAGGTCTTTCACCTCTTTCGTTGATTCTCAAGTATTTTATTTTGAGGCTATTGTAAATGGGGTGTAATATTAGTTCATTTATTTGTTGACTTTTCCTTCTTTGAAGGAATGAACTCCATGCAATGAACTTTCCTCTTAGAACTGCCTTCATAGTGTCCCAGAGTTTTTGATATGTTTTACTGGTGTTCTCATTTGCCTCTAAGAATTTTTTTAGGGTTGGGGTTGTGGCTCAGCAGTAGAGCACTCGCCTAGCATGTGAGTGGCCCGGGTTCGATCCTCAGCACCATGTACAAATAAACGCATTGTGTACAACTGAAGCAAATAAATAAATATTTTTTTAAAAAGAATTTTTAAATTTCCTCTTTGATGTCTTTTGCAATCCATTGTTCATTCAGTAGCATATTATTTAGCCTCCAGGTGTTGGAGTAGCTTTTATTTCTTATTTTATCATTGATTTCTAATTTCATCCCATTATGATTTGATAGAATGCAGGGTAGTATCTCTACTTTTTTATATTTACTAAAAGTTGCTTTGTGGAATAATATATGGTCTATTTTAGAGAAGGATCCATGTGATTCTGAGAAGAAAGTGTATTCACTCATTGATGAATAATATACTCTATATATGTCAGTTAAGTGTAAGTTATTGATTGCATTATTGAGTTTTTTTTTTAATTTATTTGTTTGTTTTAGTTGTACACAATGCCTTTTTTATTTTTATGTGGTGCTGAGGATCAAACCTGGGTCGCGCATGTGCTAGGTGAGTGCTCTACCTCTGAGCCACTACCCCAGCTCACATTATTGAGTTCTTTAGTTGCTTTGTTTAGCTTTTGTTTGGAAGACCTATCCTATGGTGAAAGAGGTGTGTTAAAGTCACCTAGAATTATTGTGTTATGGATTATTTGACTCTTGAACTTGAAAGAGTTTGATTGATGAATGTAGATGTTCCATTGTTTGGGGCATATATATTTATAACTGTTATGTCTTGTTGATGTTTGGTTCCCTTAAGCAGTAGGAAATGTCTATCTTTATCTCTTTTGATTAACTTTGGCTTGAAGTCTACTTTATTTGATATGAGAATGGAAACCCCTGCTTGCTTATGTAGACCATGTGAATGGTATATTTTATCCCATCCTCGCACCTTCAGTCTGTGGGTGTCTTTTCCTATGAGATGAGTCTCTTGAAGGCAGCATATTGTTGGGTCCTTTTTCTAAATCCAGTCTACTAGCTTATGTCTTTTGATTGGTGAGTTTAGGCCATTAACACTCAGGGTTATTATTGAGACATGATTTGTATTACCCGTCTTTTTTGTTTATTTTTGTTATTTAGCTTGACTTGGTTTCTCCTTTGGTTGGTTTTTCCTTTTTGTAGTTCTTCCCTTTGCAGATTTTCATTGTTGTTTTTCATTTCCTCCTCGTGGAATATTTTGCCAATGTTCTGTTGTGCAGGCTTTCTTGTTGTGAATTCTTTTAGCTTTTGTTTATCATGGGAGGTTTTTATTTCATCATCAAATCTGATGCTTAATTTTGCTGGATATAAGATTCTTAGTTGGCATCCATTATCTTTTAGAGCCTGGTACATGTTGTTCCAGGTTCACCTGGCTTTGAGGGTCTGGATTGAAAAAATGCTGAGATCCAAAATGGTCTTCCCTTATAGGTAATCTGATTTTTCTCTCTCTTGTGGCCTTTAAAATTCTATTCTTATTCTGTAGGCTAGGCATTTTCATTATAATGTTTCTTGGTGTAGATCTGTTGTAATTTTATACATTTGGTTACCTATAGGCCTCTTGTATTTGATTTTTCAATTCATTCTTCATGCTTGGGAAAATTTCTGATATTATTTCATTGAAGAGAATGTGCATTCTTTTGGTTTGAATCTCTGAAACTTCCTCTATTCCAGTAAATCTTAAATTTGGTATTTTGATGGTATCCCATAATTCTTGGATATTCTGTTCATGGTTTCTTATCATTTTCACTGTGAGGTCAACTTTATTTTCAATATTGTATATTTTGTCTTCATTGTCTTCCAAGTGATCTAGTCTGTGGGTAATGCTATCTATTGGGTTTTTTAAATGGCTTATTGTTTCTTTTATTTCAAGGATTTCTGTGTGTTTTTTTTTTCCAGGATCTCTATCTCTTTCTTGAAGTAAATATCTTGCAACCTGTATTTGCTCTCTTATCTCTTTGTTGGTGTGATCTGTGGGGGCCTGTATTTGATCTCTTGTCTCTTTGTTGGAGAGATTGACTTTTGCCTGTATGTGCTCACTTAGGTTGTTCTTTGATTCCCAAATCAGTCTAGTTATGTATATTTTTGCCTTCACTGACATTTTACCTACTGTGCTATCTATGGATTCTATTGTTGTAGTATCTTGGTTTGTTTGGGGGCACTTTCCTTCCTTGTTTTTTCATGATGTCTATGTGTTTTCCTCTCTTGCAGTGTAGATTCGAGGTATTATGGCTTCTTCCCTATTGTCTTATAGTGTCCCTACAAGTTACCAATACCTCACTTTTAAGGGAGAGATCAATATTACAGCACTCAATGTATCCAATGTGTAGCCATGTATCAATTAGCTTCTATTTTTACATTTACAGTTTTGTCACTATAATCAGAAATCATGATATCAGTTATCTTCTACTGTATAGTCAATATGTTTGCATAATGGTTTATAGTTTCTAATGGTGAAGGGGGTACTGGAGGGTTGGCTGAGACATTTATGAGTAAGATGTGAGAAAATAGAGGTATTACATTATTTGACTAGTTAGAGGGTAATCATAAAAAGTTGGCTGCTAGTAGGAGAAACAAGAGTTAGGTATTCCCATGCAAGACTCTGTGTTAACTCAACAACAGGATAACTGTTAGCACCTTGAGTAGAGAAACCTCTGGTGCAGCCAGGCCCACAGAGACCTTGGTGATGTCTTACCAAGTCCTTATTGTTGTCCCTAGAGAGAAGCAGCACTATCCCATTTTTGTGGTGCTGACAACCTCAAGCCTATAATCATCCTGATGTTGGGCTGTGCACCCATGCTTTGATGAGTAAGGAACCCAAGTGCAGAGTGCCTCTCTGGGTCAGTGACATGTGGTTGGGCCTGCCTCTCTGGATCTCCTCCAGTCCACAGTGTGGCGGGGTGGACATTTGGGACTGCCTGTCCAGATCTCCTCCAGTCCATGGTGTGGCCTACAATGTTTGATTAATATATTTTGTTTTGTTCTTGTATTCTTTTATTTTTATTTTTTTAAAAATTTATTTCATACAATTTGTTCTCTCACATCTATTTCCCTTGATTCTCTTTCTCTCCTTTCCTCTGCTAACATCAAATCTCTATTGATCTCTTTTTCACTCTTCCTTTAATATTTTACTTCTATTTTCTCTTCTCCTTTCTTGTAATCATCACATCCTACATCAGTTCTGTTCTATCCCTGTTCACCACTCAAAATTTTAAAACCTTTTGTAAACTTACTATTTTTACTGTGGACAATAACTGATCATATCATTTTGGTTTGTTGTAACAATTAACACTGTAAATGCCACAGCAGGAATTGTTTGGTTTAATGCTGTAAACTGTTTGTATTGGTTGGTGTTATTTTTTGTCTCCTCATAAACTGTGAGGTACAAGAAACCATCAGGGACACTATAAGTCCACAAGGAATAAACTCTACTGCCTCAAATCCATACTGTTAGATGGGTAAACACACAAACAACATGAAAAAGCAAGGGAAAAATTGCCCCAAACAAACCAAAATATATCAGTAACAGAATCCATCATCACCACAGCAGAAGAAATGTCAGAGAAGAAGTTTAGAAAATTCATAGTAAAACTGATCTGTGAGGTAAAGGATGATGTAAGGAGTGACACCAGAGAGAAAATACAGGAAGTGAAAGATCAATTCAATAAAATCAATTCTGAAAAAAAAATCAAGCATAAATTCTCAAAATGAATGAATCAGTTAACCAAATTAAAAATTCATTGGAAAGTGTCACTAGCAGACTAAGCTACTTGGAAGATAGAGTTTCAGGCAATGAAGACAAAATATATAATCCTGAAAATAACATTAACTATGGAAAAAAGATGTTAAGAGACCATGAATAGAACTTCCAAGAAATACAAAAACATGACAACCAAAATATGAAAACATGACACATTAATCTATCCCAATAAATTTTAAGTTTTCATGAAAATACAAAACTTAAGATATATCAAGATAGATGAAGGTGCAGAGATGTAAAACAAAGGAATGTACAATCTTTTCAATGAAATAATATAATAATAAATTTCCCAAACCTTAAGAATGAAACTGAAAATCAAATACAGGAGGCATACAGGACCCCCAATATACAAAAGTACAACAGATCCATATCAAGGCACATTATTATGAAAATTCCTAACATACAAAATAAGGGTAGCATTTTAAAGGCTGCTAGAGAAAAACTACAAGTCACATTTAGAGAGAAATCAGTCCAGATCTCAGCTGATTTCTCATCCCAGATCCTCAATGCTAGGAGGTCTTTGGAATAACATATACCAAGCTCTGAAAGAAAATGGATAGCAAACAAGAATACTATGTCCAATAAAATTAAGATTCAGAATTGATGATTAAATAAAAACCTTCCATGATAAACAAAAGTTAAAAGAATTTGCATGATTGAAGATCTGAATGGTACTTATATATTTTGTATACAAGCAGTTGTATGTAAAAAGATGCTATACTTGTGCATTATGAATAACTAAATAAATAATTTAAATAAAAAAAAGAATTTACAACTAGAAAGCCTACACTAGAAAGCATACTCAAAAAATATTTCATGAAGAAGAAATGAAAAATAAAAGTGAAAACCATCATCAAATGGAGAAACTACTCTATAAGAATAGTTAATCAAGGAGAAACTAATTCAAATTAAAAACCAGAAATAAATCAAAATGACAGGGAATAAAAATTATTTCTCAATATAACACTGAATGTAAATGGCTTAAACTCATCAATCAAATACATAGACTGGCAGATTGGATTAAAACACAAAACCCAACAATATGCTGTCTCCATCAGACTCACCTCATAGGCAAAGACATCCATACACTGAAGGAAAACTGATGGGGAAAAACATCACTCACATGGATCTCATGAATAAGCAAGGGTCCTCATATCAGATAAAGTGGACTGCAAGCCAAAGTTAATCACAAAGCACAAAGAAGGTTATTTCATACTGCTTAAAGGAATTATTCTTCAACAACACATAACAATTGAAAATATTTGTGCCCCAAACAATGAAGTATCTATGAATATCAAATAAACCCTTATCAATTTCAAGATTCAAATAGACCACAATGCAATAATACTGGGTAACTTTAACATGCCTCTCTCATTACTGAGTAGATCCTCCAAACAAAAACTAAATAAAGAAGCTATAGAACTAAAAAAATAAAATTAATGATTTAGAATTAACAGACACATATAGAATATTTCATCTATTGATGACTGAATACACTTTCTTCTCAGCAGCATATGATCCTAACTCTAAAGTAGGCCTATCTCAGATCACAAAGCAACTCTTGGCAAACACAAAAACAATTAGAATTAATACCTTGCATTCTATTAGATCATAATGAAATGAAATTATAAACAAAATAAAAACAGAAGATACTTTAACAGCTGGAGCCTAAATAATATGCTATTGAATGACCAATGGATAGCTGAAGAAATAGGGATGAAATTTAAAAAAATACTTAGAGGTAAATGAGACTAGCAATACAACATATCAAAATCTCTGGGACACAGTGAAGACAGTCCTAAGAGGAAAATTCATTGCATTGAGCTCATTTATTAAAAGAATAGAAAGTCAGCAAATAAATAATCTAACATTACATCTCAAAGCCCTAGAAAAAGAGGAACGAATCAACACCCAAAGAATAGAAGACAGGAAATAATTAAAATCAGAGCTGAAATCAGTGAAATTGAAACAACAACAACAAAAACAATTCAAGCAATCAACAAAACAAAAAGTTGGTTCTTCAAAAAAAAAAAAAAAAAAAAAAGAGTTCTTATTTTCCCATATGCTCAATGATCTGTATTTTGGCCATTCTAGTAGGTGTGTAGTGGTTTCTCATTGTTGTTTTCATTTGCATTTCTCTGATGATATATGATGTGAAGCAGTTTTTTCATATGCTTAATTGCTATCTGCCTGTCTTCTTGTGAGTTGTATGCTGTAGTCTTTGTGAAATTTTTAAATTGGGTTGTTTGTCTTCTTACTGTTAGGTTTTAAGAGTTCTTTGTACATTTTGGTTATAATCCTTTATCTCAGAAATGTCTTTGCAAATATTTTCTCCTAGCCTATAGCTGTCTTTTAATTCTCTTCACATTGTCATTTGTAGAAGAGAAAAATTTAATTTTAATTAAATCCAGCTTATCAATTTTTTTCATTGATTATGTTTTTGGTGTCATATTAAGATAGTCATTGTTAAATCCAGAGTGACGTAGATTCTTCCCTATGCTATCTTCTAGGACTTTCATAGTTTGCACTTTATGAATAGAACTGTGATCTATTTTGAGTTAACTTTTGTGAAGGGTATAAGGTTTGTGTTTAATTTTTTTTTTTTGCACATGTCTGTCTAGTTGTTCTAGCATTATTTGTAGAAAAGTCTATCTGTTCTTCATTGTGTCATCTTCACTTCATTGTTAAAAGTCATATATATGGTTCTACTTCTCTTCTTCTAGTATTCTCATTATGCATATGTTAAATCATTCCTAGTTATCCAATGGTTCTTGGATATTTTGTTATACTTTTTCCAGTCATAGCTATCTTGGCTTTACAGTTTTGTAGGTTTCTATTGCATTATCCTTGAGCACAGAGACTCTTTTCTTAGTTATACTCAATCTACTAAGGCACTCTTCACTTCTGTTATGGTGTTTTTGGTCTCTAGCATTTCTTTCTGGTCCTTCCTTAGGATTTTCACCTTTCTGGTAACATTTCTTGCAAGCTATATATTTTACCCATTTAATCCCTACGCATATTAATCACAATTGTTTTTAATTACTTGTCAGATCATTCTAACATCCCTGCTATGTCTGATTTTGATGTTTGCTCCTTCAAATTGCCTTTTGCCTTCTAGTATGGCAGTTTTGGTGATGTTTTTGTTGAAAGGTGGAAACAGTGTACTGAGCAAGAGGAATGCTAATGTAGACTTTTAGTACTGCAGTGGTAAGTTGTGAGGGGAATGGAAGTGTTCTATCGTTCTATAACTGGGTATCATTTTTGAGTGACTGCATGCCTGTGTACTGTGAACTTTACAACTGTTTTCCAGACATTTTCTCCCCTTTTTTCTCTGCTAAATTATAGGTAATTTTTAGTTTTTTATGTGTCTAGTAATTTTTAATTTCATGCTAGCTATTATATTGTGAATTATATTTTAATCAGAATCTGTATTATACTCTTACTTTGAAAGATGTTGAGCTTTGTTGTGACAAGCAGTTTAATTCTAATTTACATGTGGTGTTGGCATAGTTATCAAAGGTAACTTTTCACGTTTCACTTTGGTTGGGGCTACTATGTGATCCCCACATTTATCATGAAGTATGCTCACACTGCAGCCTGGGAGCTGACGTGCACAGCCTCCTTTAAGGAAAAGGGTGGGAAGAAACCATGGAGATTGCCCCTCGCACCTGCTTGTTTCCAGGGAGGCTGAGGATGGCTGTGCTGTACTGGAAACTAGATCATGTGATAGGGGGCTTGTTCCTGTTCTCTGGCAGAATGTCCCTCTTCACTTTTGTCACCTGAATAGCTGGACTGTTCTAAGTGCCAGGGATCCCCACTACACACCCGGCTTTCAAAGGTGTTTCACAAACCACCATAAGGACGGAGGAGTGAGCAACACGTACTTACAACCAGTCTTGTCAGAATTCTTATTGTCTGGACCATGATCCCCTTCCCATTTTAGCTGATTTTCCAAGTTTATTGGCAAATTTTCTGTTCTTGCTTTTCCTTGATTATTTTGAGAACTTTGTATAAGAAATTTGATTTTCTAGATTCACAGAAATGAACAGTTTTTGCATGGAATAGTCCAAGGAGAGATGGAAATAAGTTCCCTCGTGGTAACCACTAGCATAATGGCCTTTGGGGATGCAGATAGGCCAGGTTCAAGGACACAGTCAGGAGTCTGGAAGTGCTGGTGTGGTCTGCAATCACTTTCTTAGCCATTTCTCCTACCCTAGGGGATAGCCCCTCATTGAGGGAAGCCCTGGTGCTGGACCACATGCAGCAAAGAGACTTGGTCCCGGGTAGAAGACAGAGCCTGGCGGTGGCCTGTCTTGATGAACTTCTGCATCCACCCTGGCTGCTTGCCATATTTCAGGTGCCGCAGCAGGTTAACAGGCCAGGGTCATGTGCACGCCCTCTGTCCTACTCCATGTGTCCCTCTTACTAGAACCTCCTTTCCCCCTTGCATTCTCCCGTGAATTCTCCAGGGAGGTTCTAGAGCATGATGGATACCACAACACCTCAGCCTTGGAAGGCCGCCTTGCCTGACCTCCTGGATGAGGTGCTGTCTTCACCGGTGGTCCCAGTGGCCTCCAGACCCAGCCATTCCTGACGTGGAGGTTTTGAATGTAGCGTAGGCCCAGTGGCCTGTGGAAGGTGGCTGCCCGGCCCTGTGTACTGTCCTTCCTCGCAGATGTGTGCGTGACAAAGCTGTTCTGTTCTTTGAAGATGTATATATTTTCTTACTGTACATAAAGATGCTCCTTAGGTCATAGAGAAGGTGAGGAGCAGGGTCTCATGTGGCTGGTTCAGCAGGCTCTGGCCCCGCCCTTGCCATTGCTTGTCAGACAGCCTGACATCAATCTGCAGTGTGCATGAAGGTTTAGACCAGGCTCCCTGCCAGTCTGGGGTGTTGGCCACATCTTTAGTCCAGATGAGGTTTTGGGGGCCTGTTAAGGGATCATATGAGTTCCATGTGTCCCCTAAGAGGTTGTAGAGTTCCAAGTCCTGTCCAGGGTCCGGTGGCCCCTCTGGGTAGAGTGCTGTTGGCAAGCACAGCATCCCGCTCCTCTGTGGTTGCTACTGTTAGGTGACCTGGAAACACTAATGTGCTGCTCCCTTGGAAGTCTGCACTGTCCACCTTAAGGGCCAGGGACTTTCTGTACCTCCAGGCTTGGAGTCAACAGCAGCTTGCCTTTTAGACCTAAGAGCCACCTCCAGAGTCAGTGATATCTCATTTGGGAACAATGTTCACTTCAAAGGTACTTTGTAGCTGCTCAGCTTCTGAGTTTTAAAGAGCTGCTGATGGGAACTCCTGATAACGTTGCTGCAGATCATGTTTTAATGGCTCGAACAGTTAACCTCTGACTTTATTTAGTAAAGTGTACCAAACTAGGACTTTTTGAATTGTAAGTATGTGGTTTTATTAAATAAAAGTCATGTAAAATTGTTTAAAAAATTAACTGACACATATATTTATTGAGACTTGGTGCTACATCAGACCCACACATTTTCTTTTTCTGGGCACAGAGGAAGGCTTTGCTCTTCTGCCTCCTTTAGTTGGGTTGGGGTTATGTCACTGACTTCAGACCAATAGCTTGTGAGCAGAAGCAATTTGAGTCCTTCCAGAGTTGAGTGGCTGCACAATCTCCACTGTAATTCTCCAGCTCTTCTGTTCTATCCTGGGGCCACATGCTCCAGATGGTGCAGCTACAGATAGAGAATGACTACCCATCCCGCATCCAATGATGACATGGCTAATCCACTGACATTATGGGACTTGTTACTGCAAAAAAACTATCCTATCCTGCCCTAAATAACTATCTTCTAAGTGATCCTGAGAATTAAAAGAGATAATACATTTGAAAGTCATCTGAAAACTGTCTTACACTACTTAAAGATAAATATATTTAAAATAAGTTGTATTCCCATGGAAGCCATTCCCTTTGATTTGGGAGACCTAACCTAGTACAACATACTTAAAAGACATCTCATGGGAACTTTGCACTGAAAACACAGTTAATTGTTGCTACCTGAAGAGTCAGAGTTGTGAATATATCCAAATGCTTCAAAGCATACCAAAAATTCATCATAATGATTCATCGCTGTTATTTTGATTATGGCTTTATTATTACTGTCTAGAGTAATGACAGTTTTCAAGGCCTGGTCTGACCTTGCCTGGAAAACAGACTTTTGTGGGCAAAGGAGGACATGTGGCATCTATATACTAAATATAAAAATGTAACAAAAGTTCAGTTAGATAAAAGGAATAAGTTCAAGTGCTGTATTGTATAACAAGATGACTATAGACTATAGTTAATCATAGTGTATTGTATTCTTGAAAATAGCTGAAAACAGATTTTACATCTTCTCACTATTTTAAATGGTGAGTATGGGAGGTAATGCATATGTTAATTAACTCAACTGAGCCATTCCACAGTGTCTACACATTTCAAAACACCATGTTGTACATGACAAATACAGGCAATTTTTGTCAATTAAAATAATAATAATAGGGCTGGGGTTGTGGCTCAGCGGTAGAGCACTCGACTAGCACATGTGCGGCCTGGGGTTCGATCCTCAGCACCATGTAAACATAAATGCATTGCATTGTGTACGACTAAAGCAAATTTTAAAAAAGAATAATTTATTAAAATAATAATAATAATAACAATGATAATAATAATAATAATAAAGAATCTTACAGGATAACTGTTAAAGAGGAGGAAAGCCCTTACTTAATTCATTAAAACAAGGAAAGCTAAATTGAACCCTTTAGTTTCTTTTTATAAATGACACCTTTGCCACAAAGCAAATAGATATTGCTGTCTACACAGTCCTTATTAGAATTGTAAGATAATAGCATTGCCTTTTATTGTTAGTCTGGGGCTCACAGCTGTGGACAGGATCCCTTTCCTTATTACTCACATGCAATTAATTTGTTTTTCCTCTCCTCCTAATTCTTGCTTAGAATCAAGAGGTCTGTTTTTTGACTTCTGATCTGAGAATATATCTCCTATTTCTAATGAAACACATTAAGATGATCACAGGGTCCTCAGAGCATGTTTGCCAAGTTTTTTGGTTTTTGTTCATTTGCCAGCTTTGAATTTAAAAAGAAAACCTTCATGGCCAGTAATAAAGGGAATTTCCCTGGCCTCTACCATAAGGCTAATGTAGGAAATAAAAAGCAGAAAGGAAAAAAACAAACAATAACAAAATCATTGATCTTACAGAGCATGGTTCTACTCATTCACTGTGGTGGGTTTGCATTTTTAACTATAGGAGCAAGAAAGTATCAGTCAAGAGGAGCTTTTGGAACTCATGTTTCATTTATTTGGGATAAGGGTAGGACTAAAAGGACATGGAGGGTGCACATTCCAAGACAGAGCTTCCAGTGAGAGACCTTTCAAATTCTCACCTCACCAGACATAAGGACAAGAGGTCTTTGGTTTAATCCTCAAGGGGCTCTTCTGCCAATCCCCTGTGTACCTACAGCCTGCTATTGGCATGGTCTACTGGCCATGACATCTGTGTTTCTGAATGAAATTTTAATTTCCATCATTTCCATCATTTCAAATTTTGCACCAAATATTGAGTGATTTCCATATTATTTCAGAGTTTCATGATTTAAATTTGTATAACCTAAGAGCACATGGTACTATAAGAAGATGAAAATGAGGGAGTGGGAGAAAGCAATACAAAGTATAGGGAAGGAATGTGTGGTCAAATCTAAGGGCCTCATTAAAAGTGAAGCTCTTTTCCCCCTGCACAGGAAACAAACCAAGGCTGCCAAAATCTCAGCAATGAGTAGCAATTCTGCAGGGTCCCTGGGAAAGCCCTAGGTGTGACAGTTCCTACTTGTAGAATCACCACAGACCCGTCCGGCTAGAGACCCAATTCCTAGAGAGGAATTTGCCATTATTACTTTGTGATGAACCTGCTCCTGAGGTGTAGATATTATACAATTATTATTATTATTATTTTAAATATCTTATTGTTGGAGGACAACACACCACGATGAGCTCTTAATAGTCCTCAAGCTGGCTCAGAGTTCTCTGCGCCCCCACCCACTTCTCAGTTCAGGTTTCATCTGGAGAACCATGTTTGTAAGGGGCTGGTTTCAGGATTCTGCATTTCCACTTATGTGTTTGTTGTGGGAAAGGGTTCTTTAACCATTGGATTGAATTGATTTGATTGTGACTGGTGTGATTTTCCTTTCATATGACTTCAAAGTCCCTCTGTAGATTGACAGGGGACTCTACCACTGATGGAAATCCAATTTGGTCATGGATGTTTACTGTGGACCTTTCATAGCTACTTCTTCATCCACATCAATAGCTCATACCCAAGTGTCTGTCCTGTGACAAGGTATCCTTCTTATAGAAAACTTGTTTACTCTGGCAGATGCCCTGTGTCCTTGTCTGATCTGCATCTGGTTCACTCCCACCAAGATGCCCATCCTCTAGGAGGACTTAGGAGAGTTAGGCTCAGTTGTAAGAGACTCAGAGTGGGCAGCACAAGGCACAGGAAGTCACAGATGCATTCTTATTATTTGCAGATCCCAGAGAAAATGGGACAGTGTGCCCCCAGGGCTAACAGGAACAGGAAAACTGTGTTTTTGGGACATGTACAATCAGCCAGAGGGTGGCAAGCAAGAGAAGGGGACCTATAGCTGCAGCCTGTTATGAGGTCAGGTTGTTACCTAACAGTTTCTGGCAGGGAGACCTAATGGGTGTGTTTGGAGCAAGAGGGAATGAGCTCTATGGAGTCATACTCTGAGTGAGACATGGTAACTGCAGCATATGTATGCTGACCAGTTGAGATGTGGGGTCCATGGGGTCAGCCAATAGCTGATCCCTAGGGAGGTATCTCCAGGATTTGGTAATATGTCACATATCTGGATCAACTCCTTGAGGGACCAGGAGGAGGCAGAGAACTGAAAGCTATGTCAAGGGTAACTGAGTTCTGTTTTGGTATGACAGAGTTTAACTTATGTTCCAAATTGATGGCAAGGCAACATAAACTTATTCACTAAATTGACTTTTTGTCAGAAAACCTCACCTTTTCCAAATCTGAGAGTGTATTTAATGTACACAGTAAATGCTCACATCCTTCATCCCTTTTTTCTTCCTTTCTCCTGATCTGCCATCCCAGCCTGCTGATAAATGGGATGTTCATTAAAGATGACAATAAAATCAATTCACACCAGGAAACTGCCATCCCTAAAGGGTCACCAATAACAACCAAACCTTAAGCCCCACTTTCTAATCTTGATTCTTTTGCCACATCTGGGACTCGTGCTTCTGAATACTGTTTCAGTGCTGTGTCTCCAGTGCCTGCAACAATGACAGCACAGGGCAGGTATACTTTTCAGTAAGTGAATTTGGTGTCCTTTATGGGTGAGGGCTAGAATTCTTAATTTTACTTTTCATTTTGCAAACAGTAAAACCTGAAAAAAGCAAGGAGGAAGGATGGGAAGAATGAATGGAAAGGTGAGGGAGAGAGAAAGGAAGAAAGAAGGGGGGAAGGAGAGTGAAGAAAGGAAGGAAGAAGGGGAGGAACAAAGGAAGGAAGGAGGGAAGGAAAAGAAGGGAAGAAAGGAATGGAGACAGAGAAGGAGAGATAAGGAAGGGAAGAAGTAAGGGAGAAAGAGGCAGGGAGGAAGGAAGAAACATCAATTTCTTTTTTTTTTCTTTTTTTTAAATAATTTTTAATATGTACAACTCATAGTGCATATATTTAGTGTCTTTTTACATACAACTGTTTGTATACAAAGTATATTCATACAATTCAGGTCTTCAATCATGCATTAAGGAAAATGGTATCCATCTCATTCAACCACCTTTTTTTTTTCTTTTCTCCCCCTCCCTCCCCGCTTACTCCCTCCCTTCCCCTCCCTTCCCTTGACCATTCTAGTGTTCCTCTAATCCTCCTATGTACCCCCATCCACACTTTGAGATACCCTCTATACACTTTGAGATAGCCTCTTTATATCAGAGAAAACATTTGGTACTTGGATTTTTGAGACTAACTTCACTTAGCATTATGTCTTCCAACTTCATCCATTTACCTGCAAATGTCATTAATTTATTTTCTTTTATTGCTGAGTAAAATTCCATTGTGCGTATATACCACATTTTCTTAATCCACTCATTTACTGAGGGACATCTAGGTTGGTTCCACGACCTAGCTATTGTGAATTGCGCAGCTACAAACATTGAGATAGCTGTGTCACTGTAATATGCTGTTTTTAAGTCCTTTGGGAATAGACCCAGGAGTGGGATGGCTGGGTCATAGGGTGGTTCCATTCCCAGTTTTCCAAGAAATCTCCATACTGCTTTCCATAACGGTTGCAACATTTTGCAGTCCCACCAGCAATGTATGAGTGTGCCTTTTTCCCCACATCCTCTCCAACATTTATTGTTGCTTGTGTTCTTGATAGCTGCCATTCTGACTGGAGTGAAGTGAAATCTTAGAGTAGTTTTGATTTGCATTTCTCTAATTGCCAGCGATGTTGAACATTTTTTCATGTACTTGTTGATTAATCGTGTATATTCTTCTGAGAGGTGTCTTCTCAATTCCTTAGCCCATTTATTGATTGGGTTATTTGTTTTTTTAGTGTAAAGTTTTTTGAGTTCTTTATATATTCTAGAGATTAGTGCTCTATCTGATGTGCATGTATTAAATATTTGTTCCCAATTAGTTGGCTCTCTATTCACCTCACTGATTGTTTCTTTTGCTGAAAAAAGCTTTTTAGTTTAAATCTATCCCATTCATTAATTCTTGGTAGTAATTCTTGCGCTACCGGATTCTTATTAAGGAACTTGGGGCCTAATCCTACATGTTGGAAATTGGAGCTTACTTTTTCTTCTATTAGGCGTATTGTCTCTGGTCTAATTCCTAGGTCCTTGATCCACTTTGAGTTTTGTGCACGGTGAGAGATAAGGGTTTAATTTCAATTTGTTGCATATGGATTTCCAGTTTTCCCAGCACCATTTGTTGAAGAGGCTCCACTGTACATTTTTGGCACCTTTGTCTAATATAAGATAGCTGAAATTATATGTATTAGTCTCTGTGTCCTCAAGTCTGTACCATTGGTCCACCCGTCTGTTTTGGTGCCAATACCATGCTGTTTTTGTTACTATTGCTCTATAGTATAATTTAAAGTCCGGTATGGTGATGCCCCCTGCTTCACTTTTCTTGCTCAGGATTGCTTTGGCTATTCTGGGTCTCTTATTTTTCCAGATGAATTTCATGACTGCTATTTCTATTTCTTTGAAGAATGACATTGGGATTTTGATTGGAATTGCATTAAATCTGTATAATGCTTTTGGTAGTATGGACATTTTGACAATATTAATTCTACCTATCCAAGAGCAAGGTAGGTCTTTCCATCTTCTGAGTTCATCTATAATTTCTTTCTTTAGTGTTCTATAATTTTCATTATAGAGGTCTTTCACCTCTTTCGTTAGGTTGATTCCCAGGTATTTTATTTTTTTTTTTTTGATACTATTGTAAATGGGGTATTTTTCATCACTTCCCTTTCAGAGTCTTTGTCGCTGATGTACACAAATGCCTTTGACTTATGTGTATTGATTTTGTATCCTGCAACTTTGCCAAATTCGTTTACTAGTTGTAAAAGTTTTCTGGTAGAGTTTTTTGGGTCTTCTAGGTAGATTATCATGTCATCAGCAAATAGTGCTAATTTGAGCTCTTCTTTTCCTATCTGGATCCCTTTAATTTCTTTCATCTGTCTAATTGCTCTGGCCAGAGTTTCCAGCACCATGTTAAATAGCAGTGGTGAAAGGGGGCATCCCTGTCTTGTTCCAGTTATTAGAGGGAATGTTTTCAATTTTTCTCCATTTAAGATAATATTAGCTCTGGGCCTTGCATAAATAGCTTTTATAATGTTAAGATATGTTCCTGATATTCCTAGTTTTTCCAGTGTTTTGAACATAAAGGGGTGTTGTATTTTGTCAAATGCTTTTTCTGCGTCAATTGAGATGATCATATGATTTTTGTCTTTAAGTCTATTGATGTGATGTATTATGTTTATTGATTTCTGAATGTTGAACCAGCCTTGCATCCCTGGAATAAAACCCACATGATCGTGGTGCACTATCTTTTTGATATGTTTTTGTATCCGATTTGCCAGGATTTTGTTGAGGATTTTTGCATCTATGTTCATAAAAGATATGGGCCTGAAGTTTTCTTTTTTGGATGTGTCTTTGCCTGGCTTTGGAATGAATGTGATATTGGCCTCATAGAAAGAGTCTGGAAGAGCTCCCTCTTTTTCTATTTCTTGAAATAGTTTGAAGAGCATTGGTATTAGTTCTTCTTTGAAAGTCTTATAGAACTCGTCTGTAAACCCATCAGGTCCTAGACTTTTAGGTAGCTTTTTGATGACATCTTCTATTTCTTCGCTTGTAATTGATCTGTTTAGATTGTGTATAGCCTCCACATCAAATTTAGGCAAATCATATGACTCTAGAAATCTGTCAATGCATTCAGTATTTTCTATTTTATTAGAGTACAAGTTTTCAAAGTAATTTCTAATTATATTCTGTATATCTGAGGTGTTTGTTGTGATATTCCCTTTTTCATCACGAATGTTAGTAATTTGAGTTTTTTCTCTTCTTCTTTTTGTTAGCATCGCTAAGGGTCTATCAATTTTGTTTATTTTTTTCAAAGAACCAACTTTTAGTTTTGTCAATTCTTTGAATGGTTTCCTTAGTCTCAATTTCATTAATTTCTGCTCTGATTTTAATTATTTCCTGTCTTCTACTGCTCTTGGTGTTGGTCTGTTCTTCTTTTTCTAATGCTTTGAGGTGTGATGTTAAGTCATTTATTTGTTGGTTTTTTTTCCTCTTAAGGAATGAGCTCAGTGCAATGAATTTTTCCTCTTACTACTGCCTTCATAGTGTCCCAGAGATTTCTATATGATGTATCTGTGTTCTCATTTACCTCTAGGAATTTTTTGATCTCCTCTTTAATGTCTTCTTCAACCCCTTGTTTATTCAGTAGCATGTTGTTTAGCTTCCAGTTGATGGAGTAGTTTTTCTTATTCCTTGTTTTGTCATTGATTTCCAATTTCATCCCTTTATGGTCCGATAGCATGCAGGGTAGTATCTCTATTTTTTTATATTTGCTGAGAGTTGCCTTGTGACATAATATATGGTCTATTTTGGAGAAGGAGCCATGTGCTGCTGAGAAAAATGTGTATTCATTTACTGAGGGATGAAATATTCTATATATGTCCGTTAGTTCTAAATTGTTAATTGTTTTAAGGAGGCTTAAAATTTCTTTGTTTAGCTTTTGTTTGGATGATCTATCCATTGGTGAGAGAGGTGTGTTGAAGTCCCCTAGAATAACTGTGTTGTGGTCTATTTTACTCTTGAACTTGAGAAGAGTTTGTTTGATGAATGTAGGTGCTCCATTATTTGGGGCATATAGATTTATGATTGTTATATCCTGTTGATGGATGGTTCCCTTAATTAATAAGAAATATCCAATTTGTCCCTCTTGATTAGTTTTGGTTTGAAGTCTACCTTATTTGATATGAGAATGGAAACCCCTGCTTGCTTCCGCCGGCCATGTGAGTGATAAGACTTTTCCCAGCCTTTCACTTTCAGTCTGTTGATGTCTTTTTCTATGAGGTGTGTTTCTTGGAGACAGCAAATTGTTGGGTCATTTCTTTTAATCCATTCTGATAATCTGTGTCTTTTGATTGGCGAGTTTAAGCCATTAACATTCAGGGTTATTATTGAGATGTGATTTTTATTCCCATCCATTTTTATTTGAATTATGGTCTTTAGCTTGATTTGGTTTCTCTTCTGGTTGGTATTTCCTTTAGTTTAATATCTCCCTTTGTTGATTTTCATTATCATCTTTCTCTTCTTCTTCATGAAAAATGTTGCCCAGGATGTTCAGAAGTGCTGGCTTTCGAGTTGTGAAATCTTTTAACTTTTGCTTGTCATGGAAGGTTTTTATTTCATCTTCAAATCTAAAGCTCAGTTTTGCTGTATATAAGATTCTTGGTTGACATCCCTTTTCTTTCAGAGCTTGAAATATGCTATTCCAGGATCTTCTTGCTTTTAAGGTCTGGGTTGAGAAATCTGAACATAGTCTGATTGGTTTCCCCCTTTTTGTAATCTGCTTCCTTTCTCTTGTGGCTTTTAGTATTCTCTCCTTACTCAGTGTATCAGGCATTTTCATTATAATGTGTCTTGGTGTGGATCCGTTGAGATTTTGTTTGTTTGGTGTTTGGTATGCCTCTTGAACTTGGTTTTCCCATTCATTCCTCAAATTTGGAAAATTTTATGTAATTATTTTGTTAAATACATTACTCATTCCTTTGGCTTGAAACTCTGCCCCTTCCTCTATGCCAATCACTCTTAAGTTTGGTCTTTTTATGCTGTCCCATAATTCTTGGATGTTATGTTCTTGATTTCTAACAAGTTTTGCTGTATAGTCTAAATTATTCTCTAGGATATATATTTTGCCTTCATTGTCTGAGGTTCTTTCTTCCAAGTGGTCTATTCTGTTGGAGATGCTTTCAATTGAGCTTTTATTTTGGTTTATTGCTTCTTTCATTTCTGGAATTTCTGTTTGGATTCTCTTTAGAGCCTCTATTTCCTTATTGAAGTAATCTTTTACTTCCTGTACTTGTTTTTGGAGTTCTTTGTCAAAATGATCTTTTGCCTTCTGTACTTGCTCCCTCATCTCATTTTTGAGTTCATTCTTAAGTTCCATAAACATTTGGCATATGTAATTTCTAAATTCCATCTCTGGCATTTGACCAACTGTGCTTGCCATGACATCTACTGATGAGGTATCTTGATTTGTTTGTGTCATTTTCTTCCCTTGTTTTTTTATGTTGCTTGTGTGTCTATTCTTCCTGCACTGTGGGACCTTGACTATTTCGATTTTACCTTAAAGCCTTATGTTGTTCCTGTAGTACAATGCTATCAGATCACCTTATAATTCCTTTACGCTTTTAAAACCTAACACTTTCTATTCAGAAAATCCAAGTTTGATCACAATGTACAGATTTGGTTAACCCAGATATTATTTCCAATTTACTCTGTACGCTTCTGATGGGGTTTTATAGCTTCAAGTATTGGATACAGAGGTGTTATGTTTAGGAAGAAGGAAGTGTCTTGAATTGTTCTTTCTTGGAAAGTATGAAAAGAGATTTCTATTGAAGTGGTTTAGTGGAAGTGGTTTAGTATCAGTAGATGAGGGAAGAAAGAGAATGGAGTAGACAATTAGGTGGAAAGACCAATTTATATATAAAGTAAGTTGGAAAAGAAAAAAAATGATAAAAGAGTAGGAATTGGTGTAAGAGAGAGGAGAGAGAAATCAAGAAAATAGAGAGTAAACTATATATAACACCGCTTTGCTACCCAGTTCAATTGCGCCGGTTCTTGAAATCCCAAGTTCTGCGTATAACTTGTTTTTGCCTCTGTTTAGTATGCACTGGCAGGGTGTAAACATGAAAGATGAAGGAGGAAGAGAAAAGATGCAAGAGTGAGAAGGAAGAAAAGAAGGAAAGAAAAAAGGAGCGGAAGCAAACAAACACACTGACAATCAATTCAGAAGGAAAAATAAAAAAAAAAAAAAAAAGCAGAACAAAACAAAGCCAAAAAAAGAAAAAGAAAAAAATAAACAAACAAACAAAAAACCTCCCCAAAATCCAACAAAACAAGCAAACCAACAAAAAAGAAAAAAAAAAGTTGAACCCCAAGTCTCAAACAAAACGGGCCCTGGGAAGCCCCCCTCTTTTTTCCTTTCCAGTTCAAGCCAATTGTTATTGGATCATGTCTAGACAGTCTGCGATCCTGTTAGTGGAATCAAGGCTGCACCTTTGGCCAGTGGCTGAATGGCTCAGTGAAGGAGTGGCCCAGGGGGTCTGTGTGTCAGCTGATGAATGGCACCAGGAAGGGGACCCTCCAGAAGGCATCCCCTCCCCACGCCCACCCACAGTTGCAGCCTCCTGTGGCCGCTGAGCTGGCCTCAGACACGCCCTCCCCTGCTGGCCACCTGAGCCTCACCCAAGTGTGTGTTGTCTTCAGAGAGCTGGAGGGTCCCTGGATGGCTGCAGCCGTTACTCTCCATCTCCTCCCCTTTGTCTAGGTCAGCCACTGCACCTTTCAAAGATGGCGGTGCTCTCCTCCCAGTCACAGTAGCTCCGCAGACTCCCGTGTCCTCGCTGATCGATTTCAAAGCCGTTGGGTGAATGTCTCTTTGCCGAGGTGGTATCGGGAAGCCGCAACTGTAACTGCGGCACAGACAGCGCTGCTTCGGACTGTGGACCGCTCAGACTGTGCCCCTGCTTGCTGTTCGCCGGTCTCTGCGCCGCTGTCTCCAGGGCCCTATGCTGAGGGTCGCGTCCAGCCGAGTGTGGACTCAAACTGGTGCTGTCGACCCGCGGTCTCCCGTGGTCCCCCAGCACCAATTCCGCTGGCCGTTATCGCTGGTTTTTATCACCAGTTTCACTCTGGTGTGCCCTGAGTGTGGCTGGGGTTGCAGTCGCAGTGCAGTCTCCCCACACTGACTTTGTTTCCCACGGCCTGTGCACCACTCAGGCAGTTTTGCAGGAGAACTCGTGGCTCCAGCTGCTGCAGACAGCCTGTCTCCCTCTCTCCCTGGCAGTGGCAATCAAACCATCCAGGAGATCAGCATTTTTGGCCTATATATATACGATGAAAGGCAATTTATCTGCTTTGTTGGATTCTTTCCACGGAGCGGCCCTGAAGTGTGGCTTCCTCTAATCCGCCATCTTGGATCTCCCCAGAAACATCAATTTCTAACAAGGAAAATATTTTTTCAATTTACATTATACCTTCATTCAGAAACTTACTGATGCTTAGAACTCCACCTACTTGAAACTTCATCTCAGAAATATAATTTTTAATTTTATTCACATTTTGAGGCAGGATAATAAAAGTCCATAGGGAAAAAGACTTCAGCCCTCAGTTGACAGCAGGGCCTACACCTCTGCCTGCTACCTAACTGCAAGTGCTGGGGAAGGCTCACCCTGCTGAGTCACAAGGAGACAGAAGTGAGGCTCTGGGCCAAGTCTCCTTGTGGGCAGGAAGAAACTTCATTTCAACTAACTTTGCTTGCATCACAGCATGATACAGGCTACTCCAGAATTGCAGGCTTTGATTTTAGATAAAAATCAAACATCTTTACCAAGTTGGGTGATGTGCCAGCCCAGTTCCCTTTCTTGGTTTGACTCCAGCAGAGACTGAGTATTTCACCCGTCTTGGAGGACATGCTGACCATCCTCCAGTCCTCAGTAAGGCTGGGCAGAGGCTGTTTACTTGACTTTGAAGGTTCCAGTAAACATGCCCCAAGACCCCAGTGAAGCTTTCTGGATGCACAACCAGTGATCTTACTGACAGCTTCTGACTCCTCTTGTTGGCTGAAGACTCCTATTTCTCCACAGCGCGACTCTCTCTCCTCTCTCTCTCTCTCTCTCTCTCTCTGGCTGAAGACTCCCTCTCTCTCTCTCTCTCTCTCTCTTTCGTTCTGTCCTAATTAAGTTCAGAAGTTTGCATTATTAGGCCTCAAATCTGACACCAGCCCAGTTTTGAACCTGTGGTCCATCCCCTTCCTGGAATTGTGGTCCATTTCCGTAGTTGTACCTGCCTTTGTGGCCCAGTTGCATCATTATGTCCAGGATGGTGATGTTTCCTGTCTTCTCAGAAGAGCTCTGCCACCAACAGGGACATGCCCTTTATGTTTGCAAAACATCGCCATCAGTGTGAGGCAGTGAGAACAGATGCTGGGTAGAAGCTGGGCTCCACCACATGGAGAGTGGCAGCTCTTGGGTCCCTCCTTTAATTCCCCACTGCTTCTGTTCAAGTGCGACTTCTAGTCACTGGGATCCCACTTGAGGAAGAAAAGTCAGAGTGTGAGACTCCAAAGGTCAGTAATGCAGGAAGGGAACAGATCTGCATGCTTGACCCCTTCTGCCAACATCTTTACCCACCACTGGAGTGAAGGGCAGAGCTAAGTGGATGGAATGCAGCCATGTGAAGCTCCACGACAAGAGTCTTGTCCTGAGTTTCCTCTGGAGACAATCCACATCTCCAGGCTGGTGGGCATTGCTGGGCCAATAATATACCTGAAATAGGAACCAGACAACTACCTGGCTGTTTTTCACCCCCCGATCTCAGAAAATTCAGGGGTTCTGAGGAGTTTTGTAACTTGTAGCATTATCTAGCTATTACATTTAAAGTTTTGTTTTTAATTGCTGCATAACTGAAGTCAAAACTACAATGAGATACCATCACATCCCAGTTAGAATGGCTATTATCAAAAAGACAGAAAGTAATAAATGACTGGTGAGAATATGGGAACTCTGCATACTGTTGGTGGGAATCTTATTTAGAACAACCATTATGAAGACAGTAAGTAGTTTCCTTAAGAAACTAAAAGTAGATCTACCATATGATCCAGCAATACTACTACTGGGAAAATATTCAAAGGAAATGAAATCAGCATATCAAAGAGATGCCTGCTGTTCATGTTTGTTACTGTACAAATAACAATAGCTAAGATACAGAATCAGCCTAGATGCCTATGAATAGATAAATGGATAATGAAAGTGTGACATGTATACACAATAGGGTATTATTCAGTCATAAAAAATGATATCCTTACATTTTCAATAACATGGGTGGAACTGGAGGACATTATGTTAAGTGAAATAAGTCAGATGTAGAAAGACTAATACTGCATGTTCTCTGTCAAATGTGGAAACTAGAAAGAAGTTGATCTTAATGTGGAATAGTGATTCCTAGGGACTGGGAAGGGTGTATAGTGGGGAGAGAAGAGATATAGGGAGGTTGGATATTGGGTACTCAAACACAGAGAGAAGTAGTAAGTTTTAATGTTCCACAACAAAGGAGAATTCACATTAACCTATTATATATATTAAAGAACAACTAGAAGGAAGAGCAAAGGCTCAAAACAAAGTAATGATAAGGAGATAGAGGCATTAATTACTCTGTGTATAGATGTGAAGCATCCCCCAAAAGCTCATGTGTGAAACAATGAAATAAATTTAGAGTTGAAATTGTTGGGTTATGAGAGCCTTAACCAAATTAGTGAATTAATCTCCTGATAGGAATTAACTGAGTGGTAATTGAAGGCATAGGGGGGCATGGTCATTGGGGGCATGTGGGGAATATATTTTGTCCTTCGTGAGTGGTGTTGCTCTCTCTGCTTCCTGGTGCCATGTCCCCAGCTGCTTCCCTCTGCCACGCCTCTCCACCTTGATGTTCTGCCTCATCTCAAGCCCCAAGGAATGAAGCAAGCCTTCTATGAACTGAGACCTCTGAAACTGTGAGTCCCCAAATAAACTTTTCCTCCTCTAATTATTCTTTTCAGTGTGTTTTTGGTCACAGTGGTGAAAAATTTGACTAAAACACTCTGATTTGATTGGTATATATTGTTTACACATACTGAAATATCACACTGTACTATACAGTTATTCTGTACTAATACAATTTAAAAATATTTAAGATGAAAAGTCATTAATGTATGATTGTACATATTTATGGGCTTTGGTATAATATTTTAGTACAGGCACACATTGTTCAATGGCCAAGTCACGACATTTAGCATATCCATTACATCAAATATTGATCATTCCTTTATTTTGAGAATATTCAGGATTTGAAATACACAATACAGCATTGCTAGCTGCAGCCATCCTACTGTGCTAAAAGTTATTGCTCCAATCCAATTGTGACTTTGTACCTGTTGACCAATCTTTCACCATTATCCCCTCTTTCCTCACTGCTTCAGCCTCTGATAGCCACTATTCCTCTCTCCACTCTATGAGATCAGCATTTGTAGATTCCACAAGTAAGATCATGTAGTAGTCTGTGCCTGGCTTTTTTCACTTAATATAATGTTCTCCAGGTTCATCTATGTTGCTGCTAATGACAGGATTTCATTCTTCTTAATTACTTAATGGTATTCCACTGTGTATATATACCACATTTTCTTTAACCATTCATCTGTCAATGGACACTTATGTTGATTCCATGCTATGGCTATTGTGAAGTGCTGCAATAAACATGGGAGTCTAGATATCTTTTTTGATATGCAGATTTAATTTCCATTGTATATAAAGCCAGTAGTGGGATTATATCCAGCCACCGTTTAACATAGATCAGGTGGAGCCACATCATTTGTGAGCTTCCCTGGTCCACCAGCATCTGACTATGGGGTTGGCTGAACCTCTGTTAGCAGAGTTATTAGAATCACTGTCTGTGCCTGGCACAGCTCTACTGAAGGGTGGTCACAGAGTCACCATTGAGGGCCTATTTTATGTGATGGGCCCAGGTTAGTGTGGTATGTTGTATGCTTTTCTGTATGCCACTTGCCACAGAGTTTACATGTGCATTTTATGTTATTTTTGATTACTGTCAAATTCCCCCACTAGATTGAAAACTCCATGATGTCACTCTTTCATGCCAGTACCTAGCTAAGTCGTGGGCCTCAGAAGAGTTTTAATAGACCTATATTAAATGGAAAAATAAATAAATAAATTCACCTGTGTGATTCTAAGGTTGAAATGGAAATGGGTACAGTGCCTGGCCTGCACTTCTTTTAAGGCAGAGAGCTCACCATGACACTACAGTCACTCTTCTTCGGTGGTGCTATGACAAACACAGACCAAACTCAAAGCTAGATGGAGGCTTTGTTTCTTACTGATGGTCTTAAACTCACAAAACTAACCACTCAATTTAAGGACTCGGACATGGCAAGCTGCAGCTCCCTCAGGTGGGAAGGATAGTAGAGGATTCACCTGTGCACACCCCCTCACTCCTCACCCCGCCCCTGCCCAGCCTTGGCTGTGACCTTGAGATCCATTGAGAGGCAGTTTTACTCTGAGAAAGTGCCAGCTCTATCCAGCCTTTGGAATCACTTTCAGAGTGTGTGAGGAAAATTGTGATGAGTGAAGGCAGGGAAATTGAGGACAAAGCTTGAAATTTGAGCTAGAAGTTCAGTAGAAAAAAGGAAGACACCTGTCAACTGAGGCCTGGAACAGGTGCCTAGTTTAGGAGCCCAAAGAAAAGCAAACAGTTACTCCATAAAAAATTCACTTATATTGCAAACTCAGAATACCAATTCCTGACAAATAGAGATTTATTTTGCTCACCTGCAAAGCCTAAACTAAGGGTTTCAAAGCTTTGAAAGAATGAGTTGGAGCTGGTTTGATCCCCTTCCCCCAGCTAGATTTTATGATGCACATGTGATTAATGGCCAAAAGGAGACTGAGAGGGTTGAGTTTTCTAAAATAACACAGTCACAGGAGGAGTAAGTGAGAGCCCAGGCCCCTGCCTCTTTGCACACTGTTTACTGTCTGCTGGATGATTTTCTGCTCATACCCCATGCTGCACATTTCCACACTGGAGGAGATGAAACAGGACATGTGCATTAAGTCTAAATTTTAAGATTCCTATCTCTGCAACAGGCACTGCTTCAATCCTATTTTAAACACCAATTAACTTCCTCCAGAATATTGATGCTCCAGTTTAGGATGGAGGAGGAGTACAAGGAGAGATGGGTAGAAGGGCAGCTTCCTAGGCTTCCTACCCAAGAAACTGGCCAGGGGAGTGCCACATGCAGATAAGGGATTATGACAAATGGAGTATGTTTCCACAAAGAATTGCAGGAATGCTGTTCCATTGCATCCCCCAGCACATAAATCAGATCCATATAGCATGCCACTAAAGAAACACTTCAAAAAAACCATTCTTGGCTCTAAAGATAAATATGCTTGGGCTCCAATGCTCAGGACAGAAAATAAAAAGGCAGAAGTCCTCAAAACTCTGGACTTCGGATAATTCTCAGAGGACACCAACATTTTACATGTAGGAAAAACCCTGCAGCCCACATGTAGGTCTTCAGAGTCCACATGTGCAATCTTGTTTACTGAATCTTCTCTGTTCCTCTGACCTCCAGGGAGTGGTAGAAGGCTCAACTTTCTCCTGTGTGCCCCTGGCACATTAGAATAGTTTTCATGAAAACTCTACTGCTCTATTTCGTATGTTGCAGCATAATTTTTATATTTCTGTAAGCATAAAAAGGGGTTGAGAGTGGTGGATACTCTGGAACATGATCCATTCTGATCCATTCAGATGCATAACACAGACAAACAGTTAATACTGAGAGAACATGTCATGTGGTAAGCTGAATTCAAGTTCTAAGTCTGACACCTGGTTGTAAAAAATTGGGCAAGTTATTTAATCTGGAATAATAATAATAACAATGAGCACTGTATGATACAAGAATTTCACTGCTATGATAAAATGTGGTATTAGAGTAAAGTATTTATGAATTATCTGTCTGAAAGCAGAGCTTGCACACATGATATATGGAGGAAGAGCTCCCAGGAGAGATCTGTAAAAGAGTGAGGGAAGCAGGTTAGAGAAAGGGAAGAAACTGGGTAAAGATGTTGAACCTTAGTGTGTATCTTAGTTCGTTTTCTGTTGCTGTACAAAATACCAGAGGCTAGGTATTGTATAAAGAGAGGAAATTTATATAGCTCACTGGCATGGAGTTTCAAGAGCATGGTGCCAGTGTCTATTCAGCTCTAATGATGGTGCCTCCCACCCCATTGTGTCACATGATAGGAGATGACATCATGGAAAAAGTGCAAAGAAGAGAGAGAAGAGAGACAGAGAGAAAGAGAGAGATGTCAGGGATGCCAGGAGGGAGATTCAGAGGTCAGGTTTGTTCTTTTATAATAGTTCTCTAGTGAGAACTCACTCACTTCACTATACCAATACCAGTCCCTTCAGAGGACAGTATCCACAGTGACCTAACCATCTTCTATGAAGGGAGGCATGTGGTTGGCACACTACTTAAAAGGCCTACTACCTCTAAAGAGGTCATTTTGGAGGCCAAAACTTTTAACACATAAACCTGTGGGGGATGTAATGTATAAACCAAATGCTAGTTTCTAAATTTGATAGAAGTCTCATGGTTTCCAAGGGTGGATCTGGACTGTGGATTAACGAGGGGCCAACCTTTTGCCACAGGGGCAGGGCTGTTCAACCAGGTATCAAGAAGCTGAGCTATTAACCACTGCATCACTTAGTCATTGGCTGCAGGTCCCTTCTGTTGAGGAAACCTCCCCAGCATCTGTGAGTGGAGGGGTCCTCATTAGTCACAAACACCCTACAGAGAAATTGCTCCCCACCCCCATCAACTGGGGAGGGGATCCCAGGCCCAGGGAGGGTCTCCAATAATATCTGTCCCAATAGTCAACAGTACAGTCGGTGTTTAATAACTGTTAGCATAGAAATGAGAACAACAGCAACAAAAGAATTATTCACCCGAGGATGCTGAGATAATCACAGGTCCTAACTTAACTAGAAGTATTAACAAGAACTATATTAACAGTTTTTTTCCAAATGCATTTCCGTTTGAGTCACCTGCTGATAAATATTAATAGCTTGAGTTACCGGTAAGTAAATAAAAATAGTTCCGCTGTGCATTTGGATCACGCTTTAAAGTTTATGAAGTACTTTCATAGCTCATTTATTATTAAAGCAAAGCCCAGTGCATCATACTTCCTTTTTCCTCTGAGAAACAGGAACCCAAAGGCTGGAAGGGAAAAATCTGGGCAAGATGAATAGGCCATACTGGGCTTTTTCCTTTCCCAATCTTTCCACCTGGCAGGATCTCCCCATCCTCAAGACCTCATGCTTGTCAACTCACTTATGAAGTCCTCTGTCCAGGCTGGGTTTAGCTATTCCATTTGATCATTAACACTCTGTACTGACTCTGTGTGTGTGTGTGTGTGTGTGTGTGTGTGTGTGTGTGTGTGTATGGAACTGGAGATTGAACCCAGAGGTGCTTTACCACAGAGCTATATCTCCAGATCTTTTTATTTTTTATTTTGAGACAAAAATCTCACTATGTTGCTGAGGCTGACCTTGAACTTGTCATCCTCCTGCCTCACCCTCTCAAGTCTCTGGGATTACAGGCAGGCACCACTGTGCCTGGCTTTCCTGCCTTTTTTGAAAAAACAGTTGTCAATTCATTTTCCAGGGTGATTTTGTTTGTTTTCTCTGCTGACCAGGCAAGCTCCATCCGGAGATATAGCAAAGAAATCCAGGGGTTCTTCTCTGACTGAAAGCTTTTCTCCTAGGCCTTGACCTGTAACCTTTGTGATGAGATTCCCCAGAGTCTAGGACCCTGAATGACACGTGGGGCTCTTATGTAGAAGCCTGAAGCACATCCTGAGAAGCCCACATAATTCCAGGACCAGATGTAGCTCCAACCGGTCTTTCCTTTTGGCCCATCCCCAAATTCAGTTCAAATTTTCAAAATATTGCATTTGCTCTTGGAATTTTTAGGGTAATCCCAGGAAACTTTCCTACAGAGAATTCCCAATTATGTCCTTGTTCCTAATAGGACCTCCTCAGTGTTGGATACTGGGATCCTGGGCCTGACTAGTCACAGTATAGTCCCCAGACCAGTGACATTGACAACATTGGGGGAAATGCAGATTCTTAGCTCCACTTCAGATGTGCATCTGCACCTGAATTTGAACCAGAACCAAAGGTTAATCATGTGCAAGTTTTAGAAGTGCTGCTCTGTGTCTTAGATTTTCCATTCAATTTATTAATTAATACACCTGTCCATTTAGCACTTTCTTCAAACGAAATCTAATAGTAGAAGGAGAATGTATTGAAAAGGTAAAGCAGATATGCCTTTATGCTATCAAGGCATACATCAAGGCATATCTGCACATTCTCTTTCTGCATTGTTTCACACATGAGTTTTCAGGGGATAGCTCATCTTGAAGCCCTAACAGACTTTAACTGAAAGACATAACAAAATGGGCATTTACCTGTAGTCCCAGCTACTTGGGGGACTGGGACAGAAGAATCTCTTGAGCCTGGGAGTTTGAGGCTGCATTGCATTATGCTGATTGGTATCCATATTCTGAGTTCTGTACTAATATGGTGACCTCCTCAGAGTGTGGGACCATGAGGTTGATGTGACCGATCAGTAAGTAGTGGTATTGCACCTGTGAATCGTTACTGCATTCCAGCCTGGATAGCATAGCAAGACCCTGTCTCTTAATATTAACTAACAAACTACCTTTCGAACTAAGTAAACAAATAAAACACATTGCAAAGCAAGCCTGGCCCTTCCCCCTTTATGTTTGTGTGCAAGATCCGAGCAGGGAGCCCTATACTGAAGAGATGACAAGAAGCTGGTCCTCAGTGTGATGTGCTCCGTGAGTAATATAATAACACTTCAGACGTGTTTGGAACTCTGCCATCAGTGTTCCTGGTTGCCTTTCATTTAATCCCCACAGCTGCTCAATGAGATAAATCCTATTGTCCTCTCCATTTACCAGTGAGGACACTGCAGCTTAGAGAGAACAGGTCACCTGCCCAGGGTTGTACAGCATTCTGTTGGCTGAGGATCAGTCTTCCAACTTAGTTCCCACTCCACTGTCCAGACTCTCAGCCATCTTCCACATGTTTTTAATCTATATGCATAAAAAAGCATGCATTTTTCAGTAGGCATTGTGGGGTTTCAGGGGTATGCCATTCCTGAGCCATGAATAGGCAATGAGTTGGAGAAACTCCAGTTTCACACTGGCTGGAAGTAGACAATGAAGGATCCTCAGGACAAAACCCCATCATGATGGGTAAACTGAGGTAAAAGGAGATGGAGTGGTTCAAACCAGAGTCAGGCTATGGGGAATCTTCCAAAACTATCAAGAACTAGTGGATTAGATGAAAATCAGCCTTTCTTTCAATTACTCATCACAAACAACAACACTGGTGAAGGCCCAGTCTTCTTTGGGGCCACTTCAAAGCCCTCATTATAGCTGTACACAGGAACATACTCTCCCTAACATTCCACAGGTAGCTCATACCTAGGGGCCAGTGGCAAAGGTAGAAAAGACTTTTATGAACATCATGTCCGATCCTCATACTTTAAAGGCATGTCAATAGAGGGCACAGAGGTTAGGACACACCTGAAACTGGGGCTTACCAGGGGCAGAGGTGGATTTGAGCTCAGGACAGCTTAATCCTAACTCCATGTGCCCCCATGACTCCAAGTGATTCTTCAAAGAAAGAAAGGAAAGAGAAAATTCTGTGGACTCAGTCCTGGTCCTGATGCTCCACTGGTGTTGTAAGCAGTGCCCCAGGAAGAATATGGGGTAACCGTACTTCATCCTAGGGTATGAACTTGGTGTGCTGCAGACAGGGAAATGGAAGGAAGAGAGGGAGAGGTGCACACATTCTTGATCCTTCTGTTTGTCTTGGGTGGTGGTTCCCAACCTTGACTCCACATTGAAATCCACTGGGGAGGTTCAAAAACCTGACCATTCCACAGATCCATGACATCAGAATATATGCTAGTGAGGCCCAGGTGACTAAAAGCTTTAGAGCCCTGCTGGTAACATCCAACGGGCCACCAGGG
The DNA here is from genome assembly GCA_025594165.1 of Tamias sibiricus. NCBI lineage: Eukaryota > Metazoa > Chordata > Mammalia > Rodentia > Sciuridae > Tamias > Tamias sibiricus. The sequence continues at coordinate 34,128,937 of CM046669.1, forward strand.
TTGAAATCACCCATCTTTGAAGAAGTTTCCATCCATTCCATCTTGAAGCAGTGATGCCATGTGGTATTGGGTGAACACCCACTTTGGTGCTATACCTTAGACTCTTGATGGCCTTTTTGTCTTGTTCATTGCCAGGCAGTGACAGAGCATGAGGCCATAATCCAAGCTAGAAAGGCAGGTAGGGTTCAGGCAAGAAGAGAAGAAGCATGGCAGGCTAACACTGTTGGCAGGAGTGAGATGGAAGGCTGTCCAATGAGAGGAATATGCATGGGTCAAAGTAGATTCAGGTCAGTGTGTTCAGGCCAGGGCCCAGCAACTTCACATATTGGTTTAGAGCAAGAGCCTGGGGTCTGGATAAAGCAATGGCAATTCTTTGATATGAGCAGCAGAAAATGGGCTGTATTTTTCAGTGTAGTTCAACTCTGGCCTGCCTCCCTAGATACCACCCATCTGAATATGGTCATTCATCCTTCAGATACTTCTGGAGCTGATTTCACACCCAGACCTGACACTGGATTCTCTTGTTACTCAAGATAAAGCCTCCATATCAATCCTGGTAGCTGGGAACTTGGCCAGGAACCCTGGCATCTCTCACTGCTCTTAATTCCTTCATGGCTGAATACTGTTAGTATTGCCTATCACTTCCTATTCTGGTCAATCATATCTGAAGAAGAGATATCAACAGAAGGAGCTTGGGTTTCTTGTGCATGAGTTTATTCTCCAAAATAGATAGTTTCAATTTTTTTTAAATCAGAAAAACAGCCAAGTGGAACTGCCAAAATCATGAATATTCTGGTTTTAGGTCTAGTAGGAAAATCCTACACTACAAACACAGCAAATGTACTCAAAAATACTTTTTGGCATAAAAATTAATTATCAGTGCTGAGTGCAGTGGCACATGCCTGTAATCCCAGCACTTGGAAGGCTGAGGCAGGAGGATCGCAAGTTCAAAGCCAGCCTCAGCAATGGCAAGGCACTTAGCAACTCAGGGAGACCCTGTCTCTAATAAAATACAAAAAAAGGGCTAGGGATGTGGCCCAGTGGCCGAGTGCCCCTGAGTTCAATCCCTGGTACCACACAAAAAAAAAAAAAAAAAAAAAAAAAAAAAAAAAAAAATTTGTGCTCTGTAAAAGAAAACATCAATAGAATGAGAAGATAAGCCATAGACTGGGGGAAATATTTGCAAAAGATATATCTGATAAAAGACTGTTATCCAACAGATACAAAGAATTCTTAAAAGTCAACAATAAGAAAATGAACAAGTCAATTAAAAAATAGGTACAAAATGAACAAGTACCTCACCAAAGATGATATATGGATGGTAAGTAAGCACATGAAAAGATGATCATTATCATGCATGATTAGGGATATGCAAGTCATTTTATCTTCTTTATCAGACATCCTGGGGTCTCTTTCCAAATAAGCTACGTATGTTCAAATCCTTCTCTCAGAGTCTACTTTTGAAGGGAATCTAAAACTAAGATAAGACTTGTTTATGTGTTAAGGCCAGTTGAAAAATTTGGTGTTTCAAGGCAAAGACCCAGAGCAGAGTTTGTAATCCAAGGAAGGAAGAGCTATACTCTTTGGGATTAAAGGCTAAAAAGGAAAATCTCAGTTTTTGTGAAAAACTCAATCCAGCTGAATCACGTAGGCAAAAGGCAAGAAATTATGTGGTTTAGAAAGAGCTAGTCTAACAGTATCTTCCTTCTAATGCATGTACTGTCCCACATGATATATTAGGGGAAAAAAAACTGGAGGATTTCTATGTGTTGCTCAAAAGTAGTTCACAGATTTAACATGGTGATAGTCAGTGATTTAGCCCCAAATCTGACAGATTTAGTCTGACACTGTCAGGGCATTCAGTAATCTGCCATATGTGGCCTTTTCAATGACTTTTCCCATGTCACAGCTATTGTAGCCAGCATCTGAGTCAAGAAACTAGATCCCAGACGCCCACAATATGTGTCCTCTCTCCAATCCTCCCTTGCTTCTGGAAAGAGGGCAGTACAAATTATCTTTATAAAAATGGAATTGTACCGCGTGGCCTCTGGAATCTTACAACATGTATTCATTTTTATTTAGATTCTTTTTGCTCAATGATTAATATTTTCTGATTCAGAAAATGTGTACTGTCCTCAGCTCATACAGATTCTCCCCAGGTGTTGTCTGAACTCTCCTGTGAAAGTTAATTTGGGTGTCAACTTGACTGGATGGAGGGATGCCTAGAGAATTGGCAAAGCACACTATTGTTATGTGTGTCTGTGAGAGTGGCATGTGGGACACTGAAATGAGTGGGAAAGACGTGCCCTGGATGTGGACTGTACCATCTGATAGGCTGGAGGCCTGGGTGAAATAAAAGAGGGGAAAACGCTGCTGAGTGCAACTCAGATCAGCATGCATGAGGCCCTGGGAACAATCCTCAGCACCATTAAAAATTTTAAAAATGTTGCTTTAGATAGGTTCTGTGGCTACTTCAGTCTAGTCAGGAGGCTGAAGCAGCAGGATCACCTGAAAATTCCTGTGATAATCATAGTGAAACCTTATCTAAAAAAACAAACAAACAGAAGGAAAGAGCGAGCTCCTCTTGGTGCATAACGCTTTTTCAGTAGGTGTTCTTTTCCTGCTGCTATCCCCCATGGACATAGGACTTCATGTTCTTCAGTCTTTGTGAAATTGCTCCAGTGGCTCTTCAGGAGTCCCTTGAGCCTTGCTCCTCAGATTGGGACTGAATCATTGGCTCTTGTCGTGTTCTGAGGCCTCTGCCTTCTTGAACTGAGTGGTTACCAGTTTCCCTGACTATCCAGCCTGTAGTTGGTCATTAGTGGACTTTTCAGTCTCTGATCCTATGAGACCTTCTAATAAATCCTCTTATAATCATATATATTCTCTTAGTTGTGGTTCTTTGGAGAATCCTGACAAATATACTCTCATCCACAACCTGGAATCACAGGGTGAAGAAAGGATAAATCTGGGCCTTCTCTTTTGGGTGAACAATATCAGGGGCTATGGTGAAATGTTTGCAAAAGGTTGCTTTATAGACTCTTTATTTCCCCAATGCCAGAGTCAGCAGTTCATCAGAGAGAATTTATCAAGTGTTTTCTAAAAGTCCTACTGGCGGTGGGGACCCAGAACCACGTGGTCACCAAGGTACTTGTGGAATGATTAGGGGCCTGTTTGTCATAAATCTTAAACAGCAACACTAATTATAACAATAAATGACCTAAATAGCAACACGTAGGGATGGGAATGTAGTTCAGTGACGGTGTGCTTGTCCACCATGCACAAGACCCTGGGTTCAATCTCCAACACAGGAAAGAAAAAAAAATAGAAGCATGTATTGAACATACATGAGATACAATGCTAAGAACTTTCCATAAATTGCCTTATTCAATCCTTATGAAAGCTCTGTGAACATTGAGTTCTTTGTACTAGCCAGGATGCCCTAGCTGTTGTAACAAACAGCTTCACTATCAGTGAGTAGCATGATAAATATTTCCCACTTGAGCACATGGCTTTTGAAAGCAATCAACAGGGAGGCTTGTGATGTTGCCTCTTCAATGAGTGGTCCCCAGATGTTGTGGTAGATTGTAAAATGGATCGGATTTTTGGCAACTTACTCCATAGCAGGTGGAAATGATTTCCTTACTACTTGAATCTGAGTTGCCTTGGAACTTGCATTGGCCAGTGCTTAGTGTGAAAGGAATGTTGCTGGAATCCAGTGCCTGGGCATCGGGAGACCTTGGGAGTTTCTGCTCTCAATCTTGAAACCATGTCACTCCCATATGGAGACACCAGGTTTGTCCACTGGGTTATTAGTGCAAAGGAGGTGCAGAATGGTTTTATCATGAGACTACCAGAAAAATGAAATTAGTTTTGTGAATTACAGTATCATCTCTGCCACACCCATTTTGTGGATGAGTAAATTGAAGTTCATATAAGTCAAATAGCTTGTCCAAGTTCATACAATTAGAAGTGGCAGATTTAGGATTTGCACCATATTTGAACTGACCTCCTGGGTCAGACCTGAGTCCTTTGTCCTGATGCATCCACCTTCTACCTTCCAACCTTTTCTCCTCTTGTTTCTCCATTGCTGGGTAGAGAAAGACATACATAATTCCCTGCAAAAGAGATTAGGAGTCTTATGTAAAGGTGTTTAATAAAGTCTCAGAACTCACCTGATCTTTCTGTACAATGCTACCAGGAGAATTAATGAAGACTATATTTATGTTGTATACTGTTGTAAAGCTCTTGCTGACATTGTCTTTTTTGATTGTAACAATTGTCCTGAGGTTCTTCTCACCAAACTGGTGTGAAAACTCACACACACACACACACACACACACACACACACACTCATACACACACACACATATATATATAATAAAAATAAATTTTAAAAATCCCCAAAACCCAGCTAATAGGAAGTAGAGGTGGGATTATAACTCATTCATGACTTTCCAGCAAAACTTCAAGCCTCGTTCCATTAAAAATAAACAAAAAGTAAATTATTGATAAAATGAAAGGTTTGAAAAGACCTGGGAAGCTGTCCAAAATTCTTTATGTAGAGGATACACAGTGAATTATTTACCTCTTTATAAGTCTCTCTACATGGATATCTATGAATGGGAAGAATCTACTGTATTGTAAAATCTTTCAGAAAAAAAGTTTACAGTCTGTAATTCAAGTTTAGATAAAGGAAATGTCAGAGAAATAAGCTCCAGGAAAGACTTCCTGGCCAAAGGGGACTTTGACCTATCTTTAAAGAGAAGTCTAATCTAGATTGTTAGAGATATCTTGTTGTGCAAGACAACTGCAGAAGAGTCCAGGGGAAGAGGCGGCCTCCAGATGACTGCAGGGGCTGGGCTGGAGTGGAGATAGGTGGGTGGGACTTGCTTAGGGCTATGGCCAATTCAGGTGAGTAGCAGGGATGTGCTTCAGTTCAGGCGTAGAGTGTAGCTGGTTCATGCCCCATTATAGGTTCCTTGTTTTCCCTTGTGTGTAAAGGTCTCAGCCCTTCTTTCACACTCTTTCTCTTTGACTCTCTCATCCAGCTCTCTTTTTCCTCCCCCTGTCTTCCTTGCTGTCTTCCCCGCCCCCTTCTATCCCACCCTGAAAACTCTGGTCCTTAGCTAATCTGAAGTGAGAAAGGATGTGGAGGAATGAAAACTCTCACTGTTATACATTTTATTATCATGATATAAACCAAAGCAATAAAAAGAAACTCAGTTCAACTACTAGAGAGAGATAATAAGGAAAATAAGCAAATCAGGCTCATAAGTGTAGTGAATTAATAATTGATGTGCTTAATAAACCTCCAGCTGCTCCTTGTGTGAAACTTCAGACATCCCATAAAATGAATGAATGGTTTTTACCACAGAAGCTTGGTTATTGAATTATATTCATTATATGTTTCCATATGGCAATGGTCATATCTTACAAAGGAAAAGAAAGCAAATTCACCACAAATAGAAAGAGGTACATAAACTAAGAAAGAGGCACAACTCAAAAACATTTGAAAGAATTTGGAGAAGCCTCATGTGTCTCCTATTACTGGCTAATCTGCCTGTACACCAGCCCTAGAAAAGAGTGGTTGGCTGGATAAAAATTTGAAAATATAACTGTCATGTTTTCCCGAAACTGTAATTTATTTATCCCATGCTGCCCCTCAAAGTTTAATCTTCCACAAGCCAATATACAATTGAAAATTTAATTATGCTGTGACTTTCTTCTTTGAAAATTCAGTTAATGCTTACTGAATTGAACTGATGGGGATTCAGAATCCTCTGGTCTAATCTCATGCAGAGGGTTTTGAAATATTGTGCCGTGTTGTTACCTTGCAGTAAGTTAAAACTAAATTATCAGGTAGAAGATTCACAAGGGGTGTGGGGGGGAAGGAGAGAGAGAAAGAGTGAGAATGGGGGGCAGGGAGAGGGAGAGAGGGAGGGAGAGGAGAAGAGGGAGAGATATTGATTTCAAAAATTAAATATTTTCAGAGTGAGCAAAGTGTGACTTCCTAGGTCAAAAAGATCTACTGGGTGCTGTGATGAGACATGAAATAAGATCCTGTGTAGAGGATTTTAGAAAACTAAAAATGGAGCAATATTCAAGAGCTTCCAGGTGGTGGTTTTGGTAAGAAAGGGACAAATGAATGAGAATCTGATGACATCAGGATGCTTCTCATTGACAAGAAAATACTGGAGAAATATATTTAAATGATCGTGGGTGAAAAAAAGACAAGAAGCCTGATATTTTATAGCCAAATAAAGCATTTTTCTAGTGTAAGGGTTAAGTAAAGATTTTCTAAAAATAAAAACAATTCAGCGCCCAAGCCGGGCGAGTGGAACCGAGCTGGGTCGGGCTCGGGCCATGCTGCTCACCGTGTACTGTGTGTGGCGGGACCTCTCCGAGGTGACCTTTTCCCTCCAGGTCGATGCCAACTTTGAGCTGCACAACTTCCCTGCCCTGCCCTGTGCTGAAAGGCCTCTCTCGGACAACCACAGATCATTGGCATCTTATGGATTGAAAGATGGGGACGTTGTGATTTTACGACAGAAGGAGAAAGGAGACCCTCGGCCTTCAGTGCAGTTCCCAGCAGACCTACCCCGGATAGACTTTAGTAGCATAGCTGTGCCTGGCACATCGAGCCCCGGCAGCGCCTGCCTCAAGGAGCACAGCAGCCCCACTCATCTCCTGGAGAAATAGCATCATCTCCTCAGGGCTAGGACAATCCCGCCCTGTTGCGAGACATGCTGCAGGCCAACCCACAAGAGTTGTCCTTGCTGAAGGAGCGCAACCCACCCCTGGCGGAAGCGCTGCTCAGTGGAGAGCTTGAGAAATTTTCCAGGGTTCTCGTAGAGCAGCAGCAGGACCGAGCCCGGAGAGAACAAGAAAGAATTCATCTCTTTTCTACTATTTTGATCTTGAAGCTCAGGCAAACATAGAAGAAGATATAAGGCAACAGAACATTGAGGAAAACATGACGATAGCTATGGAAGAGGCTCCAGAAAGCTTTGGCCAAACAGTGATGCTTTATATTAACTGCAAAGTCAGTGGACATCCTGTGAAAGCCTTTGTTGACTCAGGTGCCCAGATGACCATAATGAGCCAGGCTTGTGTGGAGAGGTGTAATATAATGAGACTGGTGGACCGTCGGTGGGCAGGGATTGCCAAAGGAGTGGGCACCCAGAAGATTATTGGAAGGGTACATCTAGCTCAGGTTCAGACTAAAGGAGATTTCCTGGCATGTTCTTTCTCTATACTTGAGGAGCAGCCCATGGACATGCTTCTGGGACTGGACATGCTTAAACGGCATCAGTGTTCCATTGACCTCAAGAAAAATGTACTGGTGATCGGCACCACAGGCTCACAGACCACCTTCCTTCCTGAGGGAGAGCTACCAGAGTGTGCCCGGTTGGCATATGGGGCTGGGTGAGAGGATGTGCAGCCAGAGGAGATGGCAGACCAGGAATTAGCAGAAGCCATTCAAAAATCAGCAGAGGATGCAGAGCGTCAGAAGCCATGATGCATGTGGTGTGTGTGCTGCAGCTGGAGTGGGCCCAGACCAGAGAAAAGTGGTAAAGAATCTACCTCACTGGGAATATCATCCTTGCCAACTTCAGATGGATTGAACCATCCAGCCTCTTCTTCAGGACCGAGTCCTGAGATTGGCAATCCTACGAGTCTTGCTTGCTCTGTCTCTGCTTGGGTCTGCCCTACCAAGCCCAGTGACCCAGATAGCATCAAACCTAAAGCTGTGAAGGCTTTGAAAGCTTCAGCTGAATTCCAGATAAACTCCCAAAAAAGAGAACATCTTTCTCTGCAAGATTTTTCTGGTCCTGCTTCCTCCGCAGACCAGTGTCCAGCTATGCCTTTGCAAAGTTCACCAGAAAAAGCAGTTGTTGAAGATAATCTGGAGAAATCTGCTGAAAGAAGCACCCAGGGCCTCAAATTTTGTCTCCACACAAGACAGGAAGCTAGTCTATGTGTTACAGCTACAAGGATGCACGACCCACAGGTGGCTGTAGGTGGAAAGAGTCAGTCTCCAGAAAATCAGAACCTGAGTCAAGTCAGTGGCATTCAGACTCACGAAAAACTAGAGAACGAACCGCATGATGTACAGCACAATGCTCCACATGACCAAGAACATCTTTGTGACATGAGGGACCTTCTTGAACTTCCTGAAGAGAGGCAACAGGACCAACAAGAAATATTTTTGGAAGCTACAATGAAAGGAGATGGGCTACAGCAGAGTGTGGATCTTAAAAGTACAAAAGAAAGTTTCCCACTTTCAGGATGCTTTGGCTGCTCAGATTCAGAAACGCTTATGGAAATAGATGTAGTTGAACAGTCCTTCGTTGCTGTACTCAGCAGGCAGGGCCAAGAGCGTTGGTGCATGTGACCTCCCTTCAGGTAATCCCCTGATGGAAGTAGAAACATCAAAATGTGACCCCTCGTTGGGAAGTCTGAATAGTTCTGTTTCCACTCAGGATTCACAGCCCCCAGAAAGCAGTGCTGAAAGATCTGGGACAAATAATGAATATAACAGCTACCCCACCTCTCTGAGTCTCTGTGGCAGTTGCGAGCCCTCTGTGGAGTCAGCAGAAGAGTCTTGTTCGTCTATAACAGCAGCCTTGAAAGAGCTTCATGAACTTTTAGTCATTAGTAATAAGCCAGCTTCAGAAAGTACATCTGAAGAAGTTATCTGTCAATCAGAAAAAGGAGCCAAGGGCCAAACAAGTATTAAGGGCTTTTCATAAAGGTGGACCCAAAATGAGCATCTGAGCCACAGTGAACAGTGTTCCCAAGTCTCCTTCTATCAGGCCAGGTCTGTATCAGCGGAGGCAGAAAACCTGGGCACTGTCCCTGGAACTGGAATAGAAGGTGTAGGAAATACTAACTTCAGGAGTCCAGATGATGGCTGACAAGGAAAGTGTCCCCAAATCTAAGGAGTCAGGAAATGAGAGCAGCTGTGTCACTGTACCCTCAGCTGAATTGTCTAATCAGTTACACTGTACCTTAGGTGCAGAAATTTCATCCAAACTTGTAGCAGGTAAGGAGGATGCACTCAGTCAGTCTTCTGAGCAAACTAAGTCTTCGCCATCCAGTTTCATATTGGTTAAAAACTTGGGTCAGGGTATACAGAATCCCATAACAGCCAGACCTGAAACCAGAGGAAATGTCTGCACTGAAGCTGCAAGGCCATTTCTCAAATTAGAGCCACTTATCAAGTCCCTCCATTCTTCCACCATTAGTTTTTCCTGCCACAGATATTGACCGGATTCTCCATGCCGGCTTTACTCTGTAGGAAGCTCTCTGGGCTCTGCATTGAGTTGGTGGAAATGCAGACCTTGCACTTCTTGTTTTGCTAGCAAAGAACATTGTAGTTCCTACATAACTGTGGGAAGGTGGGCTAGCCCATACTCCATTCCCTTAATAGAAGCTCCCTACACACACTCACCACGTACACATACACAGTACATGGAGAAACCTGCAAGCAGAATGTTGAGCCAGATGTTTTTTAAAGATTTTTTTCAGCCAAAGTAATTTGTGATCTCTTGTCTGATAAATTTGTCTATATTACTTGTTAAAATTTGGGCCTTTTTACATGTATTGGCAGAATGTGCATACAAAAGCTTTTTTATTCTCATTAAGATGATGTATTCTCGAATAAAATGGAGGTTTTGTGTATAGAAAAATAAAAAATAAAAACAATTCGAAACATGATGACCCCTTTAAAAGCACACTCTAAAAGACTTCTTTGAAAAAAGAATCTTTCTTTAAAGTTACTAAAGGATGTACTCCAGAAAGAGAAAACAAACTCAAGGCTAAAAATAGAGCATAGGAAGCAATAATAAAGACGTAGAAAACAATTTTGGGGCAAAATTGAAATAAATTTTATTTAAAAAGGTAAGAAAATCAAACAATTCTATAACATCAATAAGCAAAAACAGAAGAAAATTTTCTGAATTTGGTAGAGACATCTCTGAGAACCTATAGTTAAACATGATTTTTGTTGGTGAACAATTGAATATTTTCCACTTAAGAAACAAGGCAAAAATGTCCACTTAACACCACTTTTTCTGACTTCTTACAGAAACTTCTAGGCAGAACAATCAGGGGGAAAAAACCAACTGAAATAAAAATAGAAAAAAATAAACAATGGAGTGGAAAAGAACTAAAACTGTCTTTATTCACATTAAGATTATTACATAATCCTGTATATAGAAAATCCTAAGGAATCTACACATATTTAAAAATCTACTAGAACTGCTAAGAGAGTTTGGAAGGTTTGTAGGATACAAGATCAATATGCGAAACTCAACTATACTTCTACATACTAGTCATGAATAATCCAAAATGAAATTATGTAAATAATTCCATTCACAAAAGCAGCAAAAAGAATAAGATTCATAGGAATATATGTACTCTGGAAACTATAAAATATTGCTAAGAAAAATTTTAAAGTTTTAAATAAATAGAGGTATATTCCATGTACATGGATAGGATGATTCAGTATTGTTAAGGTGTAAATTCTCATTAAACTGACCTATACATTTGATACAACTGTTATCCCAAGTGTGCTAGGTGAAAGAAGACAGACATAAAAGACTCCATATTGCATGATTGCATTTACATAATATTATCACTTAGAAATGATAAGTCTCCTAAAGTTCCTATATTAGACGAAGGAAGAGTCAGAGGTGAAATAACTAGATTATGAGAGCTATAACCCAAATGGTCAATCCTAGTTTGAATGGACTGATAGGTGCTAGCTCCAAATGGCTGGAGAAGGTAAGTCACTGGGCACATGCCCTGAAAAAGTTTATCTTCCCTGTGACTCCTTCTCCTCTCTTTCTCTGCTTCCCAGTTGCCATGAATGCAGCAGTTCTCCTCCACCACTCCCTTCTGCCATGATGTTCTGCTTCACCTTAAACCTAGAGCAATGGAGTCAGTTGACCATGAACTGACCCTCTGAAACCTTGAACCAAAATAAAATTTCCTTCCTCTAAGTTGCTTTGGTTAAGCATTTTAATTTCAGCAATGAAAATCTGACTAACCCACTAACTGACTCTGAGAATTGGAATTGGGTGCCCTTCTCCACTGCCAATAGGATTGTGTGTTCACACACACACACACACACACACACACACACACACACACACTATTAAAATAGAGAAGCAGAGTATTTTTGAAGTTTAGATATTGTTTGCATCCAAAGGTTTGTATGTGGGGAAGCTTTGGTTCCCAATGTGATGATATTGAAATGTGGTGGGACTTTAAAGAGATGGAACTCAGTAGGAGACTGGGTAATAACTACCCTCATAAAAAAAAAAACTGATGCCAGTCTCCTAAAGTGAGTTGAGACTGACAGGAGTGGATTAATTCCCAAAGAACAGTTTGGTACAAAAGAGTGAGCTGGGCCCCTCCCTTCTCATTTCCTCTCTCTCTCTGTGAGCTTGCTCCTACTCATTCTTGCCATGGTGCCATCCACTGTGTTCTGATGCCACTAGGGGGTCCTTACCTTGTGCCAGGTCTGTGCTGTTTGGACTTTCCAGCCACCAGAATTGTGAGTCATATAAACCCTATTCTTGCTTTAGCAACACAAAATGGGCTAAGACAGGAATGGAATGGCCACCCACAGGATGGACAGCCAGAGTATGCCCTCCTCATCAGTGTCAAAGATATGCTGAGACCTGACCTCTGCTGCCCTCCATGGCTCAGATTGAGTGTCAAAGCAAACCCATGTCAGGACTGTGTGCTGGGGCCCTAGGTCTTGGGATCCCAAGTGTGTAGATTATTGGCATAGTTGTGTTCAAACTTTTGTAACAGTTGTTTAAACAGGACTCTCCTTGTGCCAATTGGGGAAGTAGATTGGGTATGGAAATCACTGGTTAATGAACTGATTGCACTTATTAAAACTTATCCTCTGTATGAGTAGAAAGCTGCTCATGTGAGAGGCACACTGCCCACACTGGCTCCATCAGGAGTGTGTCCAGAAGGCCCTAAGACAGACGTGTTGGTTGTATTTGGATTGTTCTACTCATTACAGGAACTATATTTTTTTCACCATTATTAATTACTTTTTTGTTGTTGAAAATTACCTAATAAAAAATTGAAGAACAATATAATAAAAAGATGGCATTCAGAAGAGTACCAGAATTACAAAATGTTAGTACAAAGACTAGAAACAACATACCAATTTCATATGTATAGACTACTAAGCTTTGCTGGGAAATATTCAAGAAGTCCTAAAAGTAAAATGGTTATTCACTGCATACTTGGATAAAAATATTTAATATTGTCACGAGGTAATTTCTTCAAAGTTAGTTTATAGAATCATTGCAATTCCAATCTAAATTGCAACAGTAATCATCACAAACTGCATAAGTTAACTCCAAAAGTCAAATGGAAAAGAAGGTGCACAAGAATATTCAGAATAATTTTCAAATTATACACAATGATGGGGGACTTGACTTACTAAACACCATAAAAATAATGTTTTATTTTATTAAAATCATTTCAAAAATCTCATTTTGCTACTGTTGTACTTAATACCACTTATAAATATAAACCAATTCCAAGTGCATTAAAATAAAAATAAATCAAACAAATACAACCCTATCTCTAAATCAAAACAATTGTAAAATCAGTTAGTACAAAGATAAAGTTTATATTGATGGGGTTGAAGAAAGCATTTTAAAAACTATCTTTGACACAAGTGCTACTACATCAAAATTAGTGTTGTCTTTAAAATAGAATCAGCATAAATAATCCTAAAAAATGGAGACAAAAAATCTTTGTGACAAATATAACAAAATATTCAAATCCAGAATATAGAATGAAATCCTGTAAATTCATTCGAAGAAAATAATATAATCTAAACTGAGAGGAAGATAACAATTGACAGTTGAAAATAGAGAGAATGGAAAACCAATCTATCAACTAAGTGGATCTTGTAGAGTGACATACAGATATTCTAAGAAACAGAGGCAGTAGATTGAAAGAATATGTGTTTATTTACTAATGGGGATAATATCTCCAAAATTAAGAAATGAGAAAGACACATGGAAATGGATAAGTTAGTTCTGATACCAATTGCCAAAACCCAAACCAAAGCAAAGGAACAAACCCCAATATTCCTAACATGAATATGTGTAAATGCATAGAAAAAGTGCTAGAAGTCTATTCAACAAATTGGCTGCCATTATGTATTCCTAATTTTTCCTTTTGTAATTTTTCAAAATCAATAACTGTATTGTTCTCCTGAGTGTGATAGCTCTTAGTAACACACCTGTTTTCCCACCTGTTCAAAAAAGGTGCCACACTTACTTTGTCCTTATCAGGGAAGTATCGTCGTGAGAAGTTATTTGAAGGAAATTTTTCTTAAGATGCTATTCCCTATTTCATGGAAGAAGAAATATAATTGGTCAACAAATATATGAAAACACGTTCAACATCTCTAGCAGTTAGAAAAATGCAATCTAAAACTATGCTGAGATTTCATCTCAGAATGGCGATTATCAAGAATACAAATAGCAATAAATGTTGGCGAGGATGTGGGGCAAAAGGTACACTCATACATTGTTGGTGGGACTGCAAATTGGTGCAACTACTCTGAAAAACAGTGTGGAGATTCCTCAGAAAGCTTGAAATGGAACCACAAATTGACTCAGTGATCTTATTCCTTAGTATCAAAGGACTTAAAACCAACACACAATAATGATGTGGCCACATCAATGTTTATAGTAGCTCAATTCACAATAGCTAAACTATGTAACCAACATAGGTGCCCTTCAACAGATAAATAGGTAAAGAAAATGTGGTATACACACACACACACACACACACACACACACACACACATGATGGAATATTACTCAGTCATAAAGAGAAATGAAATGATGGCATTTGCTGGTAAATGGATGGAACTGAAGAATATCATTTTAAGTGAGATAAACCAATCCCCCAAAACTAAAGTTCAAATGTTCTCTCTGATATATGGACACTAATTCACAAAAAGAGGGTAAGGGTGGGAAGAATAGAAGTACTTTGGATTAGACAAAGGGGAATGAAAGGAAGGGAGGAGAAATGGGAATAGGAAAGATGGTAGAATGAATTGGACATTACTTTCCTATGTTCATAAATGAATACATGACCAATGTAATTCCACATCATGTACAATCAGAAGAATGGGAAGTTGTACTCCACGAATGTATTATAATAGGTCAACATACATTCTACTGTCATGTATAACTAAAAATAATAAGTTAAAAAAAAGAAACTTGAAAAAATAAAAGATGCTGTTCCCATGATCAGCCAGGACAGAGTATGTGAGTGCCTGATTTGCTTATGAGGAGTGAGAAGTCTAGGTGTTGCCTCCCAGATGGGAGCAGCTTGCTGTAATACTTACCTGTTAACCACCCCATGGGCTCTTGTCTCTTTGTCAGCCCATCTTGCTAGTTGAAAATACCGAGGAGCTTCACAAAACTCTCTCCTTTTAGGCAACTGGTTAGGTTCCCAGCAGGAATAGGCTTTGTGTGAAAGGAACAGCTTCCAATGACCAAAAGCCATTTTTTCACTATTCCAGGAACCACAGGAATATTAACAGCAAATACAACTGACCAACTGACTTGCAGCAAATCAAACACATGCCCATATATCAGGAATAAAGTCCTCACCAGGCTCCTGACTACAGTAATATGAGTAATAAGAGATCATTGTTCACTTAGACCCAAATTGAATGAAGACTTTTTCCCAGATCTTGATGAGCTTACTGATCAAAAGATTACTTTATAAATGTGGAGGACTTGCTTTTCTTCTCTGCACATTTTCCAACTGAAATAAAGCAGCACAGTCTCAGAATCAGGGTAATAATCCTTTGCCTTCTCACTTCAATGCAGAATTCACCAAGCATTTGCCTGAGTGGCAGAAAACTCTAGAGAAAGAACAAAAATGCTGAACCCAGTAAAGATCACAAACCTTGGAAAGACCAGATCAGGAGCTTAAATCCTGGCCTGTGGCCTCATCATCTTCCAGGGCCTTGTCTACTGCACTTGACCTGTTGTTCACTTACTTCTTTGGAATAATTTGTGGAAAAACATTGGAACCTAAAGAAGAGCAGAAATTCAATCTGAGCTTACCTCCTCCATGCCTTCTGTGTGCAGCAGAGGCTTCCAGGCAGCACAATGTGGAATCTGTGCCAGCCAGGGCTGAGAGCTGCTGAACCAGGTATAGGCTATGCCCTGCCCACATCCCTCCTCCATCACCATGACCCTGAAATGGGAGGGACACCTCTGGTACCCAACAGATCCCATCTTAGGCACCAGTAGCTCTTTGCTGTCTCTGGGACCAAAGAAGTCCACCCAGCTTGTTGTAAAGTTTAATACCTCCAGCAGTGACTTACAATAATGGGGGCTCAGAATCTGTGGAGAAGGCCTCAGCACCCCCTGTCCATTATTGTGTGCTCTACATGCTTCCCAGAGGTCATGGTGGAACTGAGCCCTATGGCCCATCACAGGGACCACTTTAATGTTTTTACCCTTTCTCTGTCCGACTTCTGCTTCCTGGGCTCATCTTCCAAATAAATCACCTGCACCAAGTTGGGTCATGCTCTACGTCAGGAGAACTAAATCAACACATTGCACATTTTCATCTTATTCTTGTTTGTGTCCTCAAGTGCCTGGGGTAGAGTGGCTATTTGTCAAATGACTTTTTTAAAAGAATTTTTTATTAGTACATTATAGTTATGCACAATAGTTGTTCATTTTGACATACTCATACATGCATGGAATATAATTTGCTCCATTTCACTTCCCAGTGCTTCCTCTTCCCTTCCCCACCTCCCTCTGCTTCATCATTTCCTCTTAGACTCAAGATGCCTCAATCTTGCCACTGATGCTTCATTGAGAGTTTGAAACTAAATTTCTAGACAACAAAGATGAAGCTTCTGGAAGAGCAAAAGGTATTCCCTTGCTCCCAAGACTGCCCTTCCCTCCCCTCTCCCTTTTTCATTCCTCTATTCTACTGGTCTTCCTTCTATTTATTTTTTTTTTCCAAATAGTTTCTTTATAGATATAAATAAAGGTGGAATTCACTGTGGTACATTCATATGTGTACATTGCATAATTTTGTCAATTTCACTTCACTGTTCCTCCTTTTCCCCATCCTTCCTCTTTCCTCTTTAACCCCCTTCCTGTACTTCACTGATCTACCCTTCAAATTACTTTATTCGGAAAGAAACTCCACCCATGTGTGGATTAACAAAACAATGAAAATGATTGATAATTTCACCTGTTTCCTCTTTTGCAGGCTGACTTTACAAGAGAGGGAGTGAGGGAGGAAGGAAGGGAGGGAGGCAGAAAGACAGCAAGAGAGAGAGGGCACACAAAAGCACCAGATCTTGAAATTTTGCTTTCAATTATTTTGGTTAAATACTATCCACCTCCATATTTATGCTCAAATGCAGGACATGAAAGTCAGTGTCCAATTTGTGTTTCCTTTTTCACAGATGTAGATGTCAACCATCTCCTGAGCCAACATCATAAAGGTTATTTTTCTTTCCAATGCATCTTCTTTCCCTTCCATGGGTGGCAGCCCCAGTTTCCACAGCTGCAAGATCCTGCACAGGGTTCAGGGAAATGGATGGCCAAGGAAGAGATGTGTCTTTGTGCACAAAACATTGCCCTTCACTTGGAATACCTAGGGATATTGTACTCCCTGCTTGGGGCAATGCTTTGCACATTCTAACAATTCACAGGGACAGCAGACAGCCATTGAAAAGCACAAAAACACAAAGCCAATGATGCTCATGAATTAGAAGTGCTGAGTATTCCTTCAAGTCTATCACTCAGCATCATTGCTGCAGCTGTTGTGAATACTCCTGTGATCACCAAGAAGTTAGTGGGCCCCAGGTCTTGTGCTAACTGCTTGATGCACCTTTTTCTGTTTCACTCTTAGAAAATCCATACAAGGTGGGCACTGTTGTAACACAACAGGGTACTTTATTTTCTAGGACCCATAAAAGAGTCCATTATGTACTCAACTCTCTCAAAGAGAATTCTAGGGGCTGAGATGGGAAAATATTTAGGAAGTGGAGCCTGGTGGGAGGAAGTTAGGTCATTGGGGACAGTCCTTGAATGGAATATTGGGATTCTGGTGTCTCTCTTTCTCCCTCTCCCCCCCCTCACACACACACACACACACACACACACACACACACACACACACACACAGCCTCTTGAGGGGTGAGCAGCTTCTTCTGCCACATGTTCCCACCATGATGTCTTTCTTACCACAGGCCCCAAACCAGCAGAGCCAACTGAAATTTCTAGACTGAAGCCTCTGAAATTATAAGTCAAGGTAAGTCTTTCCTCTTTATAAGTTGTTTTATCTCAGGTGTGTTGTCACAGTGATGGAAAGCTGACTAATACACACGGACAACAGAGAACAATGAAAGAGAGTGAGTTATAGGACTCTTGATGGACAGGACCACACATTTATCATGTCCTCTTAGACTCCAGCTGCCTCCATCTTGCCACTGATGCTTCACTGAGAATTTGAAACTAAATTTCTAGACAACAAAGATGAAGCTTCTGGAAGGGCAAAAGATATTCCCTGCTCCCAAGTCTGCCTTTGCATCCAGGCTCCAAGTGATGACCTAAGTATCCTGTCTTTTGGGGAGTGTCTGTACCTCTCTCAGAAGTCAGTACTGTGGCTAACCATTCAGTTGTAAGGGTTTATACAAACAAGGAGGCCCTGTGCTGAGCAGAGGGAAGGGCTATCCTCAAGGTCCAATGCCTACCATCTCAGCAATACCACATCTATTTTGTTTTTGTTAGCTTTTGTGTTACTGTGACCAATAGAACATATAAGAACAATTCAAGGAGGAAAAGGGTTTTTTGGCTAATAGTTTCAGAGTTTCAGTGCATTATTGGCTTCCTCAATAGCTCTGGGCCCAAGGTGAAGCAGAACATTATGATGGAAGAGCATGGTGGAGGAAAGAAGCTCAGGACATGGCAACCAGGAAGCAGAGAGAGAGCAAGCAATTTATGCTCATAGGAACAAAATATAAACCCCCAAGCCATGCCCCCCAGTGACCTACCATTTTTAGCCATTCCTTACCTGCCTATGGTCACTGCCTAGTTAATCTGTATCAGTGGATTAATCCACAGATGGGGTTATCCCACTGATAATCTAATCATTTTACATCTGAACTCCTTGTATTGTTTCATGCATGGGCTTTTGGAGGACATCTCATGTCCAAACCATGATACCTGTCAACAGTCTTTCTACTCCACCCACCTGTAGGGCTTCTCTTTTGTGGCTGCTCAGACTGATAAATGGTGTCACACCTCTGGTATCCACTCTGAATTAGATCTTAAGGACAAGGGTATTCACATGGGTTTCTGAGATGATGAAAGTGAAAAACCTTTCTTTATAACACAGGCAGTGCCAGTAAAGGTGACCTTAGTATCTCAAGTGCCTCAAGTACCCTGCTTAGGTGGTGTCATTCTAGTTATGGTCCCTTTGAACCCCAGACAGCTAAACACCAATGCTTTAGGGTTGAATTATACAGATTTTTTAATATTAAAGATAAGACTCTCACAAAATGACAAAATCATAACTTAATCACCAAAATAATTAACTCTTTCTCAACATTGCAAAATGTCTTCATTTATTGGAGAAAGAAATTGGTGGAGTATAAGAACAACATGAGAGAAAAAGAACAAAAACTTCCCCAAGCTAAATAGTATCAAATAATGGATTAGAATGCATTTTTTGCTCCCTTACACAGTAAAACACTTGAGTCTACTTTAGATGTGAAATGCCCTTTATCTTAGAATCAAGCTTAGTCTTCAAAGTAGACTTAGTGCTCATCTTTCTCAATTTCTGGTCCATCTTTTTGGTGGAACATCAGTACCTGTGGCAGAATAAGTCATTTTCAATTACCTAGAAACTGCTTTTAATTTAATAAAAATAAAGGGTAACAATTTGATTTGAGATTTTATATTTGATTCAAATTATCCATTGATAAACTGGATTTTTGTTCCTTGGTTAAATAATGCAAATCATATCAAGTTACTCAGTTGCAATAATTTTTTATTTATTTTAATTAATATACTTTATCTTTAAAAATAATACTCTCTAAGGTTACTGTCTTCCTCTCTTTCTCCCCTATTTTGCCTAAAATGGGTACTCCATTGAGTTCTAAGTATCCAATTCAATAATATTGAAATGGGGTGATTTTTAAGAAATTGAAACTTTCTGGGTGCAATGATTCATACCTGTAATCTCAGTAGCATGAGAGGCTGAGACAGGAAGATTGCATGTTCAAGGCCATCCTTAGCAATTTAGAAAGGTCCTAAGCAACTTAGTGAGACCTTGTCTCAAAATAAAAAATAAAATGGGCTGGGATGTGTTTCAGTGGTATATTATCTTCCAGCCTTGTTCTATAAACCCAGGGGGAGGATGCCATGGCCAACAATTCTTGTTGCATCTAAGTGGAGGTCCTAGTTTGTGCCATGTTCTTTACCAAGCTCAAACTTTTGACTGCTAGAAGAAAATGTTGCTGCACTTTGAACCAGGAAAGGCTAGGGAAGTTTTAGAGAACCAGGGCTTGACTGTGATATCAATGAAAAAAATCCTGGGTAAGAGATTTCTGTTTTATGTGGTAATAAAATTATGGTCAGGTATTTCTATAAGGTAGTTAGTACCCCTTGACCCCACCTCCAAAAAGAAAGAAATTTAAAAATTCATGAAGAACATGGAAATGCATGAGTAAAAGAATCAAAGTGGCTAGAGAATGAGACAGGGCTAGAATCTTAATTCTTCTCAGCAATTTAGGTGTTTAGCTGGTGGATGCTGGAATTTATAGGAGCATGGTGTGGCCTGATAGATTTGTTTTGAAAAGATCCTGCTGGATGGAGGATGAGGGTTCTATTGAAACAGGATAAAACTAGAATCACAAAGAAGGTGGGAGATGAATCAGTCAAGATTCTGTAGGAGGGCTGAGGTTGTAGCTCAGTGGTAGAGCATTTGCCTCGCACATGTGAGGCCCTGGGTTCAATCCTCAGCACCACATAAAAATAAATAAACAAAAATAAAGCTATTGTGTCCATCTGCAACTTAAAAAAAATCCCAACTAGAAGCCAGAGGGCAAAAGATGATAAAAAATTGCTCTGCTTGGTATGAACAGATGAAGTTTGCAGATCTGGTCTCAGTAAGATCTACAGAGGGTTTGACCATAAAAGCAATAGTGGAAGTGGAAGGAATAGAAGTTGACAATGTTTAGGAGGCTAAATGGGAGTGATCAATGGACAAGAGTATGATGACATCAAGGAAAGAGGTGTCAGATAACTCCCAAATTTTGCTCCATTGATGGATGGTGATGCCATTTGTTGAGGTCAGAAACACTGCATGCCAGGAACTCCTAAACATTTCTTACATAGTTCTCATAAAAAAATGAAGTAGCTACTATTTACATAGGGGAAACTAAGGGTTAGATAAATTACCTTACTAGAGTCACAGCTAAAGAGTGGTAGAATCAGCATTGAAACTCAGGTATGTAGAACTCATAGCAATGATTTTTAAGATTCTGCCTCCTTGATTATGTTAGTGGGGAAAAGGTAGGAATAATATTTAAGTTAGAAAAAAAAATAAAGAGCCATGAAAATCCCAAGTTGAAGGAATATTTGAGTCTCTTAAGTACATGGCTAAGAGTACATTTGAGTCTCTTAAGTACATGAATGCAAGGCCAAGAGAAGGCCTGGGGAGCAGGTGACTCCAGTTCAGGGAGTAGAAGCCCTCTTGGGTGCAGAAATTACTTTGAATAAATCATCTTGTCATAGTCAGATTCTAGGGACCTTCTTTCTGAGAGTGTGGAATAGATGCTGGGAGGCCAGGCGTCAGGACTTTCCCTGTCATTGCAGCAGCCATGGCCCTTTCAGAGTTTTTTTTGGTATGTTTAACTGTGTTGGGTAAAGTCCCCCACTGGCCTTGACTGCTTAGAGATCAAGTTCAAGTGACTTCAGCTGTTTTTTCAAGCCCCTTCGGGTCTCCTCCCAACTTCATTTCCAGGATGAGGTCACATTACCCTGGTTACTCCAGCTGTGCGCCCATTACACCAGTCATGTCCTTCTCTGCACAGTGTGTGTCTCCTATCTCAGAGCCTTTACTCACTCAGTTACCTCTCTCTGGAAATGCCTCTCGTTCTGTTCACAAGTTCATATCCTGTTGACAAAACTTCCCCTATTCCTCCAACTGAACTTCTTTCTTCTTGACTCACCAAACGTACTACAGTCTGGGTCCAGTGGTTTGTTGGCAAATGTTTGATAACTATCTCCACTGGGGCTCTTGGAGCCAAAGGAGGAAAGGCTGATTTGTAGCATGCAACAATGTATGTGTATTAGTCTCACCACAGCCAATTTTAAAGTACCAACAGTTTAACAATAGGCTCACAAGAACACTGAAAATGTTAACAGTTGGTTCTCAGCACATGCCAGCATAACACTGCCTGAGTCACATCTCTGAAGACTGCATTGGTGTGCGGTGTTCCTGGCTCAAGTGTTGTATGAAGTTCCTGAAGGTGGGTCCCATTTGCAGCCATGGTGAGAACTCTGGCGTATAATCATCCTGGCTGCAAAGCAATATTTTGGGGAGTGAAGACATCTCTGGTCCTTTGCTACACCCCCAGAAAATCCAATGTATCTGATTTCAGGGTTTCAGAGCTTGGCTATTTCCACCAATTCCCAGGTGATGCTCAGATGTGCCGAGGTTTGATAGCCAGTGCCATTGTAATCTCTCTCTACAATGATTACTGGTGGTTTCCTTCTATTGTTATTGGCTATAAGCAGGTCTCATCTTTCTTTTAGGTTTGTGAATAACTGAATCATGTAACACCAAGGGGTTCTTAAATAAAAGCAGTATCACAAGAAATGTGTATTTTAAAATTAGTCATGATGCATTCATAATGCACTCGGTTTGTATTTACTGAAAGTGTGAAGTAGCAGAGCTTGTGATCTAATTGTCCAGGGGCTTGGTCATGCCCCACATGGCCCTAACCTAGTTCTTATAGATGCTTGGAGAACTGTCACCTGCTCAGGGCTCTATGCAGGGCCCTTCTTCCTGTCCATGTGCTAATCCCTTTATGGAGATTACCTGCCTCCACCTGCAGCATTTACTGGCTTTGTCCCCTGATGAAGCTCCAAGTATCTAGCAGTCTTTCCTCCCATTGTAAGAGGGGTCCACTTCATGCTTTCGTCATAACTCTTGTAGCTTGGCTACTGCCACTTATTTTAAGATTCATATGGTTCTCCTTCTTCTCTTTTCCCTCTCGTCTTCCCAAACCCTGGAGGAAGCAAAATTACCCTTTTCCTAGTCTAGGCTAAGTAATCTGTCCTTGAACAAACAGACCACACAGGAAGTAAACCAATTCAGACTTTGGGGATAGGGGCTAGAAAATCCAAGAAATGGCTCTCTCTCAAGTCTACAAATGAATTATGACCCCTAATAGGGCACAACTGGAATGTACACTTTGAATCACCTTTCTGAAAGCCCTCTATTCACCCTAATAGTTAGAATCACAGCCTCTGAGGTAGGAATCCCCTGTTTCTCCTTTGCCATAAAAGCAATAAAACTGATTTTTCCTTTCTCTCAAAGCCTTGTCTTCATTATTGGATTGCTATCAGGAACAAAAACCGAGGTTTTGGTAATACCAACTTTGCAGCCATGAAGATCGTTCATGAGGACTTTCCTGTCCTGAAATTTGGCTACACAATCAACTCCCAGCTAGGTCACTGAGCTGCTGAGCAGCATGTCCAGGTAAGTCTCTGGCTTGCCAACTCTTAGTCCCTTCCCAATGCAAGCAAACAAACTGAGGATAATTTTTATTTGTACACAACTCAGGGAAATGCAATCTGACCTTCAGTGTGGTTGATTGTAGGTTGGGGGAGTCAGAGTTGGCAAGAGTCTAGAGCAAAAATGAGAAGGTGGCCTTAATTTCCCCATGCACCTGACACACCAGAAGTAAAAAACTGTCCAAGCTGTCTACCCTCTATTCTCAGCCCTTTCATTGAGTAGCTTTGGCTCTGAGCACTAATAACTTTTTCCTTATCTTATTTTACTCTATTTTATTTATTAACTTCTTTTTTTTTTTTTTTTCACCACAGTGTGGGCATGTTTTCCTGCTCCATAGCTTGATGGCCCCTGGGGACTGTTTAATCCTGGGTAGAGGGTTTTCAAATGCCAGGTCAGAATCTACATAACTTTTCACAAGGGTATCTCCCAGGATGAAAAGAGGTAAACCAGTATTTCTAATAATTTATTGCATGCAGAGAGGAATCTAGATCTTAATTTAACTTGCACAACAATATTACTAGTTAGATACAACCATTCCCATTTAACTAAAAAGAAAACTGAGGTTCATACAATTAATATATGAAGGATCCCTAATTAGGAAGGGCTGTTGCAGCTAGCTGGAAGCCATAAGTTCCACCTGATATGTATGTGACGCACCTGTAGGCACCCGCAAAGCTGAAGGTATATAACCGGGTGAAAGCGGTCCGAGTTAGGAGAACAGAGATTCAGTCAGTCGGGCAGTCACTCGGTCGGTCAGAAGAATCAGAGCGTCCAGAACGTAGGCAGAGCGGTTACAGAAGAGAAACCAGATAGAAGAAGTAATGACTGGTCAGAGTTAGGCCGAGGCTCCCAAGGAAGACAGAAGACAGAAGAAAGAAGAAGGAAGAAAGAAGAGAGAAGAAATAAGCTCTAATCTTTCTCTAAGCTAAGCTCTATCTTTCTCTCTAAGACAAGAAGAAAAGCTCTCTTTAATCTTTCTCTCTAAAAATCTTTCTTTCCCTCTCTAAGCTCTCTCTAAGAAAGTAGAAGTAAAAGTAGTAAAAGCTTTACTCTGCCTCCGAGAGTTTTCCTCCTGGTTTTCGGTACCAGGCAGCTTACAAATATATGTTAGGTGTCCCTCAAAAACTCATGTGTGAGATAATGCAAGAAAGTGCATAGGTGAAGTGATTGGGCTACAAGAGCCTTAATCTAATCAGTGAAATAACTGCAGGCCAGGTAGAGTAGGGCTGGAGGAGGTGAGTTATTGGGGGAAAGGGAGCTTTGGGGTATATATTTTGTCATCATGAGGAGGGCTCTCTTTATCTTTCTGCTTCCTGGTGTGATGTTCTAGCCACTTTCCTCCACCACACTCTTCTGCAATGATGTTCTGCCTCATCTTATGCCTAGAGCAACAAAGTTGACCATCTATGGACTGAGACCTCTGAAACCATGAGCCCCAAATAAACCTTTCCTACTCTAAAATTGTTCTTCTCAGGTCTTTTGGTCACAGCAGCAGAAAAACTCCCTAAAACAACATAATTAATTCCTGGGACAGACCTCTAATATTAACCAATACTTTTTTTTAAAAAATGGTACAAGTGGCTCATGCACTTGGAGCTGTAGTTTGTGAATTTTCCAAAGTGTGTCCCTCTGGCATTTGTCAGTTGGAGTATTTATGAATACTCAGATTCCTAGCCCCCAATCTGGCTTCATATTCAGTAATTCTGAAAGGATGCTTAGGAATCTGTATTTCAAATAAGTAGCTTCCTTGCTTTTTCCTGAACATTAAATATTAAAACTACTAGCTCAAAGAATATTTGTGTGCAAAATCCTTACTGAAGTTTTCCCAAACTGATTATATATCACATTGAGACAGGTGATTTCAGAGGTGAAGCAAAAGTGGATGAATCCTAGCTGTTCAAAGAAGTGTGTTTGCTCAGAAGTCATTGGAATACAAATTTTAAAAATTCCCTTTGGGAGCAAATAGTAATAGTTTCATGTTGCTGTAAAATCTAGAGATTGGAGAAGTAGAAAGAAGAGCAAGGAGACCCTACTCTTTCTTTGGATTCTACAAGATGGGAGGTGATTGGGGTAGCCTTTGTAGTCCAGAGTTGCCCCCACTCATCATTCCAGCAGTAAATCTAGTCACCATGGACAGAAAGGAATATTGTTTACTTCAAAAGCTTTTGTCCATTGCCTATTTTGGTTTGAGAATGTGCTCCATCAAACACCCCTCAGATGCAGGGGAATGTCTTTGAAACCAGAATCCCTTTTTGAAGCTAAATCTATGTCAGGAGACTGTAGAGAATTCTATTTAAAGGATGACTTGAGCAGTTCCATTTCCAAAGTGATTGGTAGGTTGTTAATGAAAAATCATTGATCCTAGTACAGTGGGTCTCATAAAACCAACTCTCCATGTGTCAGCATGTCTTCTACTGACTGAGAGAAGAAGGTCTTCAAATTGGTTGACACTGGAGAACAGGTTAGAAACAACACTAGAGTCTTACTGAAGAACAGAAACTTTGTGTACAATAGATTGAGAGACCTCTTGTCCAACCTGGTGGATCATGTTGGGGCTTGACAGAATTAGAAGTGCTCCAGTTGAGGGGAGTATGAAGAAGGGTCCCTGGGATGACATGAGGAAGTATGGGGTCATCTAGAAAGAAGTGGGAGCTCTCTCTGCAACAGTCTTTCTTGAGGGATGTGGGTGAAATACAAATACAATGCTGTAGAGAAAACTCTGTGATCACTTAGAATCCATGTGTGCATTTGAGACCCCATCACTTTCTGGCCTTCAAAACTGTGCATGCCTTTAATCCAAGTGGCTTGGGAGGCTGAAGCAGGACGGATCACAAGTTCAAAGTCAGCCTCATCAATTTAGCAAAGAGCCCTAAGGCAAATCAGCTTGACCCTGTCTCTAAATAAAATATATTTTTAAAAAAAAAGGCTGGGGGTATGTGGAATCAGTGGTTAAGGCATCCCCTGGGTAAAATTCATGGTACAAACACAACAAACCAAATCAAAGAAATTCTGAAAAGAACAAAAAAATTTTAAAAAACTGAATCATTTTGAAACAATGATAATACAAATAATATTTTAAAAACTTTTAAAAAAGAGTAATTGCACTGGCTGAGGCTTGTGACTCAGCAAGTAGAAGCACACTCGCCTAGCACTGTGCGTGAGCCCAGGTATGATCCTCAGCACCATGTAAACATAAACGCATAATGTCCAACTAAAGCAAAATAAATAATTTTTTGTTAAAAAAAAAGAGTAATCTAGCTCACAGGACTGTCCATCTCGTCTGAAATTAAGACTTCTCCAATTTGATTTAATATGCCCTTTGGTCACATTTTACTATGGCAGTACAGTGATAAGGAAAGCAAGGGCTACAGCCTTCTCCATCACATGTCGTCTTAACAACTACAACTACTAGCTGCAGATACAAATCTTTCACAAGAAGCAAAGACCTAGAGCAACATGGACAGGTAATTGGTCAATGCAACTGCATTTTAGTTGTGCCAATGGCACAGCCCCCTGCAGGGCAAAGATGGTGACATTTGTCTTATGGTGGCAGGCTCAGCTCATGTTCCTAATAAGGATACCAGGTGGCAGGTTCCTGGTTCTTCTTACTGCACAACCAGAAGTCTCTTCTCTGTGCAATAATTCTCATCATAGTCCTTTGTGAACACCACTCACATTC